>VUQG01020004.1:61157-73402 GCA_015106755.1 Etia nguti
AAGGGGGGGGGGGGTCCCTGAACAGAGTCATGCCCCCAGATATCATTTACTTCATATTGAAGAATTGTCTTTCTATTGTAGTGGTCTTGACTGAAAGAGCACAATACAAGCTTCGGGTTAACACATAGTAATTGCACTACTGCATAAGCTGCTGGATTATCAAAGAGCTGATTGATTAATTATTAATTTTGATATCAGTTTTTTGTTATGTGTTCATTGCAGATTTCAGGGTGGTTGAGGAGCAGGTGTACCAAGCAGGCAGGCAGACAGAGTGAGGTCTCCTGGTGGACAGGTGAGGCATTAACCTTTCAATAAACATTCTGAGATGGAAGAGAAAGGTAATGGATTGCCAGAGGAAAATATCCATCAAAATTAAGTTAAATGGGAAAATGAACAAAGGCTTGCTGAAGCTATCGCACTGATTTCCATTCTTGCCAGAATTCCAGCTGGATGCTTTTCTAGTAGTCACTTCCCCTATCATTGTTAATATTTGGTAAAAGCTGTGGGATACGGAAGTGAGGTTTTGTCAGCTTATGAAGAGTGTCATGCCAGGAAAATAATAACAACCATTGCTTTAAAGCAACAGAGCACTGCAAATTTAGCAAAGATGCAGGGCAAAAAGAAAGAATTTCAGGATAGAAAGTTCAGTTTGGATAAGGGCAAACTGCGCTGATCTCAATCTTACATTGTGCGCCGAAGTAAACATGTTTTCAATACAGACTCCCACACAAAACTCCTCCAGACTCTGTTCACAGGAACACCTTTAATTCTTCACCCGGGCCCTGCAGAGACCTGCCTTAGGCTTCACACTGACATTAACGGCTTAAAAGATCTGCAGTATAGCTCAGGGCAAGTGGTAACTGTGTTTTAAAAGGAGCGTTAAATCAATTCCACATTTAACAAATAATCAGAAGTGATGTGAGGCCTTTTTTCTACTTGGACCGGTTACAAACGCAGCTGCTGCATTCTGAACAATGTACAGAATATTCAGTCATGTCAGAATAAAGACTGACTAAGGATTTTTTTCAACCTGTTTTCATTCATCCTTCACTGCAACAGTTGGGTATTGAGTGCTTTTCTCAAGGACACCTTGATGGTGGCTGTTAACAGAAGTGAGAGTGCCACTCATGCACTTTACTTTATCAGCCAATCTGGGGCTTCAAACTTTTGTCCTTGCATCACAGGGCCAATGCCTTCCCTCTGGGAGAAGTCGGCTTTAATTAAAAATTTCTCCCAAGATGTCATCATTTTTCACTTTCTCTGTCAGCGAGCCTAGGTTATTGTGTATCTGATCAAAACATGCATGTGGGCAGACCAATCTGTCTGCAAGCTGGTACAGTAATTTGTCCCTGAAATGGCTGAAAGACTTTTACAGTGGGAGCTATATATGCATACGCTAGATAGCGTGACTGCGGTGTGGCCGTCTGCTTAATTGAAACTATTGTGTTGTGCACTGCTGTAAGGATTATATGTTGGGTATATAAACAATATTCTGTCCTGCCTGCGGTGTTAACCTTGACTACCAGGAAATAGTCTGGAACCAGAGAGGTGAAATAAGGACTTTTCAACTCTATGATTAAGCACCACATAAACTCCTACTTGTACATGAGGTGTAATATTGACCATATGGTTTAATATTAGCTTGTGAGGTGCTGTTGTGAATATTTTCCCAGCCTACCTTCCTTATCCTACTGCTGGGCTGATGCTTCTAAATGTGGAACTGGATAAGGTGGCAGAAATGTGTATAGGCAATGTGCTTTTGAATGTAATAGGGCTTTGGCGGCGTCTGCTCGACACTGCCTTGTGGCCAGATGCCTTGAAAGGCTGCCAGCCTTTCACTCAGGACCTCTGGGAGCCCAGTCTCATCACAGAATCCCTCAGACTTGCCTAGACCGTACACAAAATCAATACCCCTCAGATAACACCAAGCAAAATCAGATCATTATGTAGCCATTGTTAGTGAGACTCAACTGTTAAGAGTCTATTATTGTCCTGTGTGCTGGGTGAATACAGCCGGGGACTTTATAAGGACAAGGACTAGAAAAACAGCACGTGTCTCCCTCAAGATGAATTTCCATGTCAGCGACATAGCAGGGGACATAGTGAACATTAAAATTGCCGCTTGCTCAGTCCAGTATAGCAATCTCAGCAAAGCATGCAGGTAAATGAACTGTTATGTTGCTGACAGTTTGACTGTTATTAACATTTTAGTGCCTCTTTACTTAATTTAACACACCAAAGACAAGTTAATGTAGCACATGAGCAAACTCAATGGACTTAGTGGCAGTAAGCCAAAATTGTAAATGAACTCCTGCACCAGCCAAGGTACATCCAAGAATTAGATGGTGCAAAAAAAAAAATCCTCGTCTCAGTGCCTTCAAAAGGAAGACTTTCCATCTCACCATTAGGTCCATAAAAAGGCACATTTAATGTATTAATTTCTATTTACAGCACAAAGTTTAAATTTAACTTGAGTAATAAGCTTACCTTTGAAACTCTTATTACTTAGTCACAGTTATTCAGCTATTTAAATGTTCTGTAAGTGATATTTGATATTAGCACACAAAAAAAATTCCCTGATTTCACCTATTCTACAGATAATCTCAATTTTTTGGTCCTTTTTTAAATAAAACTTGTTTGCATGTATAGTATGAATATTGATTTTGGTAAAATAAATATTAATAACTGCACGTGTCTTGTATTAATAATGCTGTTTTCAGACATGCACTGCAGAGCTGAACACTTCTAGACATAACCTGACTCGAGGTGCATGTGAGAATCATAATGTCTAACGCAGCCAGACTGGACGTTATCCTCTCAGCTCTCTAGTAAAAAGACTGTCTGATGTCAGACTGTGCTGACGTGCGAATAGACCAGCTAACTGTCTGGTGCATTCATCTTCAGCAAGTGACCATCACGTGTGCACACTCTATCCTGACAGCTTGTCTAAATCGCACTACTGAGTTTTTTAAATGGTGGGACTATGTGTGAAACAGACTATTTCCTGCTGTGTGTTACTTTAAATGAAAGTGTGGGGGAAAAAAAGTTTCCTTAGTTTGGGCATATATGGCTATGGTCATATCAAGATTATCCTAAAACTCACGTGCTGAAAATCTAAGGGTCACAGCATAACTTCAGCTGGACATGCTTAAATTATTTTAAGCTATCGGTCTGTGTGTATGCAGATGCAAGTATATGGTCTAAAGGCTGCATAATACATGCATTGATAAACTTAATCATAAGAACTATTAAATGAACTGTATATAATTTACACAGATGAACATTAGAACAGATTTGTTTGAAGGGTTTAAGTCTCTCTGGTCCTGCTGATACGGGACGTGATTACATTATTGATAATAACATAATTACATTTACTGTTTCAGTGGCATTTATTTTAAGTTCATTTTTTTAGTCTTTTGGTTAAATAAATTGTGTACACACAAAAGAAATTGATCTCTGGTTTCTTTCTTGCACACAATAGACAAACAGACAATAACAACATGTAAATTTACAGATTTATATGTGCTCTTCTATGAGGACTTGGCAGTATGTATGTAGTATATAGTATATACAACATGCAGTATATACAGCATGCTTTTGTAGCAGGTATGGTGGCTGTTTAGTACAGGCACCATGTGAGTGATTTAAGTGCTGATCAGAGTGACAGCCTGTGGAAAGAAACTGTACAGATGTCTGGTTGTTTTGGTGCTCAGTGCTCTGCAGCATCAATCAGAGGGGAAGAGTTGGAGGTGGTTGTGTTCAGGGTGTGATGGGTCTTCTCATTTCCTGATTCTGGATTTTTTTTATAAGCCCTGAATGGAGGGCAAGGTGACACCGCTGATTTTTTTCTGCAGTCCTGACTGTCCGTTGTAGTCTGTTCTTGTCCTGCTTGGTGGATGATCCAAACTAAACAGTGATGGATGTGCTGAAAACCCCTGCTGCTAAGTGCTCCTCCATGTTCACAGGTTGTTTACTAACTATGCCTGTCTGCCGTATGTTCCTGAGGAAGTGCTCTCCAAAGACACTTAAGAAGTTGTTTTTGCAGATAACTGCGAGCTGCAAACAAAGCTATGGGAATGCTGACAGTGAAAGGAAACAGCAATATTGGACAGCTAAACTTTATGCAGCATGCTACAAGCTACACGAGTTCAATAAACCTGAAGAAAGCTGTAAATTCAGATAATAAATGTCTGCAAATTCCACATTGTAAAAAAAGAGGAAATAAAGTGTAAAAAATGAAATTGGTTAAAGCCTCTTTAAAGTTGCTCCAACAGCCTTTGCACTGTTTTGCCCTCAATATGTACTCGATGTATTGAAATGCAGCTCTAGTTTCACCAAAGAGGCGATAAGGCTGAAAGTCTTTTGTCATGTCTGAATGTCTGAATCAGAGGCTACAGTAATAATAGCAATGTAACTCTAGAGCAGCACAGTGCGACCTGTTATGAGCGTGAATACCAGATCCAGCAGGCTGTCTGTGTACACGCTCGGATAAGTTTGGCTCCAGGGGACCACATGTCAGCAGAATAAATGACTTTGGCAAAGAGATTCATTACTTTGCCTTCATAATTGACGATTACAGAATATGCTATTAAACAACACAGAAAAACATTCCCATTTTCGCCTACATATGTTTGTCAAGTGAAAGCTATTAATTTTATTCTGGGTGTTATTCATCTCAGTTACTGCTCAGATGGTGTTGGTTAAAATATTCCACTGTGCTTTTGGTAGGATTTCAAGAGCTTTGTCTTTGTAAATATTTCTCTTTGATCAGCCAAACAGCTATATCTCAGCACCAATCGATAGATGCCTTACCTTGTCTTTATCTCTCATGGACCCTTTGCCAAGGATGGACATCTTCACTCCTGTCTCCTCTTGTAATCGTTTCATAGAATTTCCCCGTGGTCCCAGCAGCTTCCCTACAAAATTAAACTATGCAAGAGGAGAATAATGGCAATGAGAGACCTTATCAGAGTTTCCTGCATACCTAAGAAGAGAATTAATAGTTAAAAAGCTGATTTATATTTCCGTATAACTGTTTTCTAAGCACCCTCTCTTTTTACGTGCTGCATGTAAAAGGGATTTGATCTTTTCGGAGAAAAGGTTAACCATGAAAGATCACCGCTGGCCATTAGTTATCTATTATCGATATAACCTCACATTCCACTGATCATTTATCATGTGAGAAAAAGCTGAAATGTAGCCTGTAATAAATCAATATAATGGTGCTCTGTGTGCAGCACATTAAAGGCAAATGCAACTCTCATCTTCATTCCAGCATATGTGTCTGTCCTGTGCTTGCTCCATGCCCTCGATAGTCATGCATCTTAGTGGCGTCTAGGGTCATCCAAGTCATGCTAAGAGAAAGAAAACAAATGGGAACTTGGACTCAAACCAATAATATTCCTGAGACTGTTCCAGAGGTCAGTGCTGAGATAAAGTCAGAAATAATGATTTTCTTCCCAGTGGGAAATTAAGTAAAACTATCCTGATGACAAACTATTAGATTAAAGCCTTGGGGCTATCATTTCCCCCTCACTGTGCACCAGCTAGTGTTCATACTGAGAAAAGTAACTCTGGGCAGCCACAACACTGCTGAGATTACCAGTTATTAAAAGGTAAAACTCATAACGTGACTGCAGTCAGTCTGGCAGTTTCTGAAAACATGGCTGGGGATGACTTAATTGATATCTACTTGAAACAAATGACTATTAACACTACCTAACACACAATTTTTAATTGTTAAAAAAAAACACAGCTTCGACTTTCAAATGTTTCCAGTTAGGTGGGATTAAAAGTAGACCACCTCCGGAGTTGAACAGGTGGTCAGCCGCCTACTGCAACACACTCTGTCCAGCCCTAAAATGACATTAACCTTTTCACAAAGCAGATTCTCCCACTGTGAGAAGAGCTCATAACCTTACTGCCAGCTGTGTGCGGCTGCTGCAACGCAACTCCAATAACTGCTCGCTCAGCTTATTCAACCTAAAGTGTCCCGTCAATTTATGAAACAGACACTAATTTTCCATCTATCTTGTGCCGGGCTGACTTATTTTAATGAACATCATTAACACCACGAGTGAATGCCACAACCAGGATTTTGAGGCGCCAGGGGATGTGTATATGAAAAAAAAAAAAATCTGCTGTCCTTGCCTGTCCTCTGATCTGAATGATTAAGGCGCCTTTGTGGATGCCTTTCTTCAGCTGCTTTGACAGGACTATCCTATAGCTGGCAGGGAGCTGGAGAGCAGATGGTCGTTGTGGCTACATCGGGAAGCCGCTCGCTGGGTGGTAGGAGAAGAGTGGCCTGTTTTCATTAAGCTAATGAATGTCTGGAGCCACTCTGCTGCTCCATGGTGAGCAATTTGAGCTTCAGAAAGGGGTATGGTTCAGTGTTAAATGAGGTTTGAAATGATTCTATATACCCCCTATAGTCTTAACACTGATAAGTGTGCAGATATTAGACGGAAGGGTGTTGTACATGCAACAATTAAGCACAAAGAGATTTTAAACATTGAACAAATACTTGATGATAAAATGGCTGGAATGAAACCCTTGTTTGTATTGGATCTTCTTTTTCTTTTCTTTTGAAAACCAAATTTTAATGTTTTGGTCTCCACACTGATTCTAAAATACAAAGCTCTGCATTGTGTAACCTTACAAGTTCACAGGGTATAACGCAGAAGGTGAAGGTTGAGTTGGACACAGCTTAGAAATGTAGCTGAATAAAGCACTTTTCAAAAGCACCTCAGTGTGTCTGTTTCTTGGTTGTGCTTCCTTCAGTGGCCTGCAACTGCAAGCAAAGTGAAAAACACATCACCAGTCAGACGACACGTATGCAGCATTGTTTTTTAACTGGTTTGCCTTTTGTAATGGCATCTCTGTATTTGCAGCATGTTTCATTGTGTTGCAAATGTGCTGTCAAACTGATGAATGTACGTGTCAGCCTTCTTATGTTTTGCCTATTTGCATACATTTTTCTAAAGGAGAGCTCCGTCAAAACCCCAACAGAGGTATGTGAGCAAACGACAAAGTTCTGTGTGGCTCCAGAAGGTGCTGCGTGAGGCCAAAGTTAATAAGGCACCTGACTAGAGGTCCCCGTGTTTTTTAGGCTGTCCATCAATGCTACACGGGTGCGACGCTACATTGGTGGAGAAGTCTTAAGCTGCGTTCTCAAAGCTAGGACACCCTGCAGGCACAGGTAATCCCCACAGTAAAATATGTAATACACATCTGTTCTTCCTTTCCCGGTTTTATAAACAAGATCATCCCAGCTTCAGCTTCTGTACCGTATGTTCATAAAGGAGTTCAAGTTTATCTCCCTTCAACTTTTATTTTAAAGATGTCGGTAAACACTGATGTTTCTGCGATAAATGATTTAAAAAATGTTGACACAACAAGAAATGCCTGCGAGTTTTCATTAAAAAAAAAGGTGTTATTTTCTGTTCACGCTTTTTGTTTGATGTGTTTGAATTCACACCAAATGTGAAAGCTGCCTTCATCAATGACTGAGACCTGACATGGGATTCTTCTTCACTTTTGCAGACTTGTAAATTAAAGGATGAAAATGTGTTTCCTACAACAGGGGACCTGAACCTAGAGTGATCCCAAACATGGAAAACTTGGAAGCAACGGGGAATTATATGCACTGTATTAGTTTAATCCTGGTGAGCTGCACAACTTAATGTCTCCAGCTTGACAACTACCAAATCCTGTAGAAACAGTTTTGTACTTTTAAAGCATCACATTTTCCCTGAATGAATGAATGAATGAATGAATTAGAAGGTCTGATTATATGGGGAATACCACATATGTACATTATGCATAACAATACTGCCACTGTTGTCTATAAGGGGATGGACTGATTTGATGAAATCACTCTTGCTGGCTTTTGCCTTTTATGTTTTTCATGACATCCTATGTTTCCTACAATGCTGAGATCTTTGTGAAGTTAAAACAGACTCATTTGTGAGTGCAGAACAAAGGACTGTTTTCCATACATTCAAAAAATAATGACACTTTGAAAATACATTACAAGTTAATTTTTATGCTCCTAAATTTAAAGTAATAAATGTGATTATATGAGAAAGGCGAAATAAAAGGCAAACATCAAAGGAGGCACTCAGCGCCCTCCTGATGTTTCCCCTTCTATTTATTTATTAATTTTATATATTTTTAAGTGCTAAAGCAGCTTGTTTCCATTCTTCAGTATAAGGTCAGTTCCAAGGGAAGTATACTGACATTTTGCATCTTGTCGAACCACTGTGGCATTGCATATCTAATAACAAAACAACTTTTCAGCTTTCAGGTTGGAAAATTTGTTGCTCTTTTATGCAGTGCACTGGGGCCAGTCAAGATCAGCAGATGTCCTGAGGGCACTCACTGCCAGGTTAGTGAGCTGTGGTATTGGGGAAGTCCAGGTCCTCTCTGATAGGAGGATTAAAGCTTTAGGTAGAGGTTTATGCTTTAATGACAGCTTGGGATGACTGGGCTGCGAGCGTGTCAGATGAGTGTGTCCTATCAGCCCCACGGACATTAAAGGAAGCAGATGAGTGGTTGTTTGGGGAGCAGCGTGGCAAGGGGAGGACACCTGGTGAGCTTTTCAGAAGGGCAACACAATCAAAAGCCAGAAGTGTTGAACAGAGGTTGTCTGTAAATGTTAATGCTAATCAGTCATTTCAGTCGTGTATCTACAATTTGTCTCAAAAATGAATTAAAAAACAAAAAACAAAGATGCAGACCGTCTTTAGGGGGCATGAGACATGTGATACAAGTCATACTTCAAGCTGAATTTTATAAATATTTACAGTGAAATACTTGGAATGGTTCATCACAATAGCAATGCAATATTTTCCATTCATATATATATATATATATATAAATCCTGGAATGTGAAATAAACAACTTGAGCCAATATATGCAAGCAGCAGCAACACTGAAGTAAGACTGCAATAGCTGTTAAGACACTGACCATATTTTGCAGTTGGAGCAGTAGCTGCATAAAGTGAGTAAGGTGAGAAAGTATTTGCACCGTTTCTGCTTTCTTTGTTTTTTGCACTTCCCCCCTTTTTGTTAAATCATGAATGAAGCATGATTAACAACGTTAAGTGGAAAGCTGAGTTCAATTTTACTAGCCACAGATAGCCGCAGTTGAATCAAGAAATCACCTCAATAGAACCTGTCTGACAAAATGAAGTTGAATAAAAGGGCTCAAAACCAACACATCCTGCTGCGATCTAAAAGACAGCTGAAAAACAAAGTCATTGACATCTATCAGTGTGGAAAGGGTTACGAAGTCATTTCTAAAGCTTTGAGGACTCCAGAGAACCACAGTGAGAGCCATTATCCACAAGTGGAAAACATCTGGAACAGTGGTAAAGCTTCCCAGGAGTTGCCGGCCTACCAAAATCCAAGAGTTCACTGATGACTCTGATGACTCAGCTTTTGGCAAAAAATTCTGTTGACTGACGAGACAAAAGCTAATTTTCTTGGAAGGTTTGAGTGATGTCACATCTGGCATAACACCAACACAGCTTTTCATAAACAGAACATCATACCAACAGTCAAACATGGTGGTGGTAGCGTGATGTGTGGGACTGCTTTGCTGCTTCAGGACCTGAACGACTTGCTGTTATTGATGGAACCATGAATTCTGCTCTCTACCTGAAAATCCTGAAGGATAATTTCCAGCTATCAGTTTGTGCCCTGCACAATGATCCAAAACATACCAGCAAGTCAACCTCTGAATGGCTAAAAATAAATAAAGGTTATGGAGTGGCCTAATCAAAGTCAGTCCAATCCAATTGAGCTGCTTTGGAATGACCTTAAATATACTTGAAAAACCTTCAATTTGACTGAATTAAAACAATACTACAAAGAAAAGTGCGCCAAAACGCCTCCACAGCAATGTAAAAGATTTAAGTCCCTGTAAAAGCTTGGTTACAGTTCTTGTTGGTACAATGAGTTATTATGTTTATGAGGGAATTTCTTTTTCACATAGGGTCACATAGATTTGGATAGCTTTCTTCCCCTTAGTAAATGAAATCCTCATTTAAAAACTTCATTTTAAATGTACCCGGGTTACTTTTGTTTAATAATAAAATTTCTGTGATGAACTGAAACATTTAAGTGTGACAAATATGCAAAAAAACTAAGAAAGAGGAAAAGAACAAAAACAAATAAGTTCACACAAACCTAGCTCCCTTCTTGCAAGTCTACAACAGCTCCATGGCTCTTAAATAAGAAATACAGTTGTTATCTAAAACTTACATTTCAAAAAAGTGTGGAGGTTTCTTAAAATGAGAACAACATCCAGGTCATTTAAAACTCACAGTGTATTGAAGTGAAAACAACAGAAAGACAACACAATTTTTTACTACTAATTGAATGTTAACGCTTTAACGTTACAAAGCTTTTCTGGTCTTTTGCAGCTGAAATAAAAATGACCTTATAAATGATCTGTTACTAAAACTGTAGTTTTGTAGTATCTTCAGTTAAACTGAAATGATTTGCAAACCACTGCACTCTGTTTTTATTCATATTTTACACAGTGTCACAACTTATTTGGAAATGAATGGGGTTGCACTGAATCCCTTTTACTTATTCAGCGTACTGAGAGCTTTACAAACCATACTCAAAATGAAACAAAACAAGAGTGCATGGTGAACACTTTCACTTTTTCACATTAACACAAATCTTCATGCAAGGTTTGTGTTAATGACATTAATGCGGCGTATTATGGCAATTAGTGAGTCCACGCCAACAACTAAC
The DNA here is from genome assembly GCA_015106755.1 of Etia nguti. NCBI lineage: Eukaryota > Metazoa > Chordata > Actinopteri > Cichliformes > Cichlidae > Etia > Etia nguti. Next base: position 71,925 of record VUQG01020004.1, read on the forward strand.
TAATGCGATAATCAATCAATAGTAGCTTCTTGGACTAAAAACACTGTACGGTTGCATCCAGCAGACTTTAATCAGCATTAGCGACAATTTGCAGCCATGCTTGTGTCTATCAAATGAAACCAAAAGCGGTATTCGCTGTCAGTTTTGCTTTAGTTTGGTATCGAATAACTTAGGCTCTTTAGCTGCTAATTGCCTCGCTGTGCTCTCCAGGTGCAGTCTAACTTTATCTGATGAGTGCTAACAGGCATCTAGCAAAGAATGGGTTTATCTGTGCTTTGTCACTAAAATATCTGCCTGCTGAAATAAACAGGATAGATGGGAGACCGAATCAGAAAGGTGAAACTGGGCTTTGAAAGCCAAAAATGAGCTGACAGATACTAACATGCTCTGTAGTGATGAGGGGGAAACAGTGTGAAGTTCTCTGTGAGCTCATTGATATGATTTGTTCCATTCTATTGATTAGACCATTGATTAAAAAGGCAACAGAGATGTTTTCCAAACATTTATTTATTTTATTGTTCGATTTGGAGCCAGAAGTGATATTGCAAGGGATGGATCTGAGGAATGGTAGACACAACCCAAAGCACACCCATTTTTAATGCCTATTTTACTTTAAATGTGGCTATAATTTACAAATTAATGTCATCCTAAATAATATCAAGTGACTGGTGACTGAGTATCATTAGAAAATTGTTTACCGAAGTCTCAAGTCAAGCGAGGATGACGGCCATTTTTTCACAGACATCGATAGAAATTGGCTTCTTTTTGAAGCCCCCGGAGTTTCCTCTGCTGGCTTTAAAGCTAATATTGAAGGCTACATCTATCTTTTATACAGTCTGTGCCTTCTTGCAGATATCTATCCATTACAATTTGCATGAGGTTCCTATACTGCATTTCATTTTGGGATAATAGTGTCATTCAACAGCATACTGTGGATTTTTTGCTGTATCCAGATATTTCACTTAATTCTGTCACATTTCTAGAAATGAATGCATTATGTACTACCAGAAATGGACTGTTGTTAATATGGGAAGGCACAATCTTACAATTTTTTAAGTCTCATGAGCAGACATCACAAAGTCATCACATAAACACTAACTCGGTAGGATCCCGAGTTGGAATTGTGATTGTATCATATAAGTGCTTAATTTTAATTCACGCTCTGTACTCCCTTGACTGTATTCAGTACTTATCTAAGGAAAACACCTTTCCCCGTGATAGGCCTTTCTTTGGGACATTGACATCTCTGGGCAGACAAAAATGGGATTTCTGTATGGGCAGCACTGCAGCCGCAGCCCTATTTAAAGGTCACAATAACAGACAGATAAGCTCAAAATTGTGGCATCCACAAGGACAAAATACAGTTTAATGTGTTTTGGGCTCTCCATTTACCTGCAGAGGAGATTGTTAACGGAAATAACCTGCTGAGATAATAGTTTGAAAATACCAGGTTGAAATGTGTCCATTTTATTTAAGAA
>VUQG01020004.1:73422-90203 GCA_015106755.1 Etia nguti
GGAAAAACTATTTTTTTTTTTTTTTTTTTACATTCTCCTATATTCAGGTTTGCAGAAATCCCTAGCTCTACACTCAAGGTAGCTGACAAGGTCAGCCAATTAAAAACCACTTCATACCCCAAGGTTAAGAGATGCTAATCAAACTGTCTCATTAAACAGCAGAGGATAAATTCTAGATGAATCTAAATGATAATGTCTTTGCTGATTATTTTAATCATATTCTTTTGCTGAGTAAATAGTAACCTTAGAGCAAAACTTCAAGACTTTCACAAGAACCCTGTGTAAGGATCATTTGTTTACATACCAAAAAAAAGGACATACAGATAAACTTCTTTCCCTTGCTAGCTTAACTCGACGCTGTTTCAAGGTCTCATGGTGTTTTTAGAGGAGATTAAAAATAGAAATGGTGGTAAGGTCACTGAAGCAATGTCTCAAGGCCAACTTTCTTTTTTTTCACAGGCTATAAAACAAAACAAACAAACAAACAAACAAAAAAAACTAGTGTAGATTTTGCAGAACACGTTGCAAAAAACACACAGGTCATTCATTATCTGATGGGTCAGTCTGTAACAATACATAAGATAAAAATAGAAAGGTGGTGTAGAAGCTGCAGTTTTACCAAGCTGAATTCGTGTATTCCACACATGCTGCTGTAGAATTTTATCAAGATTCAGACACTTTTATAAACAGACTGTTTGCTGTAGCTGAAGTATTTGATCTCATTTATGAGGTTGGCTTAGTTTCCATTGTAATTCTACTAATGTTGAACTTTATACACAGTAAAAAATAATCTGTAGAGATACAGTGAAATGTGCTGTTTTAAAATGAAGTAATTTTCCATATTAACTTTTTACATGTTTTTAAACCAGACATTGTTTTTTACCATTTACAGAAATTTGCTGTTAAAAAGCGGGTAATGTACCGATAGAAAATTACCAAAACATTTTCTGTTTTCTTCTTTTTTTCTTTTCCCACAGCGTACCGATGAGCCAAAACATTATGAACAATCACAAGTGAAATTATCTCATAAAAATAGTGCATGTCAAGATCTGAGATCCAATGTCAAATGAACAGTCTTTGAGCCACTGTGTTTGATGCTGGTGAAATGCTTTTGGTAATGGTTTTTGTCAGACAAATGGGGCAGAGCATATTCAAAATGACAAGGCTTGAGAGGAACACCTAGTCACAGCGGTGGGTACCTGGCTAAAATAGTTTCGGGGGGTGGGGGGCAAACTATAGACAAGCATCCCGGTGTTGGTGGAGATGTGCAAGCGAAACAGTGATCTGCTCCAGCGCACAACTTTAATGATGTTGTGCTGTCGCAGGTTAAGTATGTAGCGTCCATGGCCCTGAGGTTTGAGCTGTTTTAAAAGCATGGAGGATATTTGTCATAATGTTTTAGCTCATCAGTGTGTTTTAAGTGTGTGATACTAAAACACAGATTAAAGTATATTCTCAAGGGATCATTTTGTGCGGAGAAAAAAAAAACTGTGAAAGAAATGATTAGCTTGTGCCAGTGAAAACTGTGTCCAGAGGTCATAAATGACCTTTTTTTTTTTGCTAATTTTAATTATGAAAAGCAGCAAAAAACTGTACATTACCTCATTATTTTTTGATTAAGATGCCAAATTACAGTTATTTACTTACATTTCTGAACAGAAAATTTTGTTTTATTGGTTCACTGTTATGATTTATTAATTTTGACTTCTCCGAGAAATCCATGTGCTCAAGTTTGGGCATAAATATGTGATTCAGTCCAGCGAATTTAGCTGAAATAGCTTTTTTTTTCTTGTTTTTTATGAAAGGTGGTCTAATAAATTTGTGAAGCACTGATGTGCAAATTGCAAACCATCTCTTATAAATGAAAACCATATCCCTGTAGTATGCTGTGTCTGTATTGATTTGGCAGCATTATTTGTATCTGCACACATTTGAAATGCAGTCAAGTGATACTGTATCTAAAAGCAAGTATACTGTGCGGTCTATGCTTGAGTCAATGATGTTGTCTAGCATTATTATACACTTGTGTGACTCTCCATTGTCTTAACGTGACTTTAACGTGACCATTATCACATCTATAGCACAGAAACATGAAACTAGACTACACTGCACACATGAATTAGACTAAACAGGACTTTTTATAGGCAGCATAGACAGTTTAACAAGAGGAACAAATGATAAACTAAAAACATTTGAATTCTCACATTTTTATTAACAACACTGTGCATTTCCTGCTGTGACATGTTAAAAGTGAAAACATGCAGTGTGTGTCTGTCAATGTGCCATTAGGAGTGATTTCATTAGCGCTGGTAGTTTTACTCATAATTACTCAGAAGAATTCTCCCATGCAATAATTTAATTACTTTGCATTTAATTACTCTTTAGTAAGATGGAAGCTGTAACCAAGAATGAGCACTGCCAGACTACTGAAATGAGAGAGAATTAGTTTACGACACTGTGTTTTGCACAGCCACCAGTGACAGAAAATCAGACTGGACGTTATTGACGTCAAAAACACAGAAAATTCCAGTGTAATTAAACCAATTAGTTTTTGCATCTTGGCAGTGCCAGATGTTGTCAAAGTATAAAATCAAATATCGATCAATGAACTGAGGACCAACATTCACATCTATGTGACACTGATGCAAAAACATTCATTTAACTAGATTTTTTCCCCCCGAAAGTTCTGGATATTTTGCTCAATTTCCTTCATGGTTCCAAGTTTTGCACAGCTTTCTTTTTAGTTTGGCTCATTCACTTTGCAGGCCATGCACTTGATCAGAGAGTTGCTTAATATGCCAAATTATCATTAAATGAAAGTGCAGTGTTACCAAGATGTTTAAGATAGTGATACTGCAGTCTTGCGGGGTGCTGACTGTGCAATCAGGTCACAGAAGCTGTTGTTGGACAACTGTTTTGTCCCTCTGGACTGCAGCTTTGCTTACTGTGCAGCATTGGCAAACTTGAGCTTCTGTATTGCACCTGTGAATTTCATGTTTAAAATGATGAAAACACTTTAAATGTATTTGTTATGTACCTCCGTGCTTCTCGGGTTTTCTTGACTGCAAGCTCCACTGATTTTCATTAACCATCTAATCAGGAGCAGACTCACACTTGGGACTCGAAGTGAATGCAATTAATCAGCAGGTAGGATATAAAGCAGGACAAGCGGTATCTACAGAAATTTAATTTTACCTCCAATTTTTAGTTTTCAAGAAGAAAATTGATGTTTCCACAGAATCCATATGTTTGGCATTATAAGGAAAACTCTCAACCCACCAGCTGAACTGATGGATGCCTGCAGTGTGTGTCAGTGCTCTTCACACCCATCCAAAAGCTTAATATACAGTAAATATAAATATAATATAATAAAAGCAGTTTGTGTGTTCTAAGTGAAATGATAATTTGACATTTACAGTGAGGATGTGATCTCAAACAATAAGACATCTTATATTTGGATAACAGATGTGGGGGAAAAAGAAGCACAAAAACACATTTCTTTGTCTTTTTTCCCCCTAAGAAGCCAATTCAGTCACTATTTTTCATAGAGTTTAAATCAATTTAAGTGGAGAGGTCCTGAACAAAGCTTAATTAGTTGCTTAATGCTGACCTGAGGAGGAAACAGCAAATTGATTTGTATGGAGTGTCCTGTGGGGCTCCTTGGACTAAAGCATTGCCTGTGCTCGTGACAGTTTTTAGATTTCTCTCTCCTCCCGACACCACCTATTCTCTAGTCGTGTAACTAGTAACACTCTATGATGAAGTCTTGAATGTACAAAAACTGAAATATATCAAAGTAGTAGCAATAACTATATGATTTTGTCTCTGGGATAATGAAACAATATGTCAAAAAAAGTATCTGAATTTAGAATTTTTCACAAAAAGACTAAATTATAATTACTGACTGTTTTGTTGAGGGTTTTTTCTTAACAATTTGTCTCATTGGCTAAGTTAAAATGCACTAATCTCCCACTATCTTGGGCAAGATACTGAACGTGGTGAAAACCATCTGGGTATTCACAAGGAGGTGGTTTTCAGTGTAGGACTAGTAGTTTTCAGGTACTGGGAGTAGGATGTGTTCCATTATGTGTCTCAGTTAGGTAGTGACACACAGTCTTTTGCCTTCTGTGCACAAACTAAACCAAAAGAAAGGCACACGTTTCCTATAAGGAGAAACAAACTTACTTTTAAACATTATGGAAGATGTGAGCAGGTATGTGGATATGCAAAAGTATGGTAGTGCTGACCTTGTCAAGAGGGTGGTTAGAGGAATGAAAGAGGGAGGCTGTGTTCTAAAATCCCATTTTGAGGAGGTAACCTAGGCTATAAATTGTACATCCTTTTTTTTTTTCTAGCAATGTAGCTTAGTGGGAAAAATGGAAGGAACCATCAGAAGACAGGTACACTGTGGCTAAAAAGGGATACACAGGTAGGTTGTGGTAATTTAAACGATGTTCAGTTGGTACTGAGGGGCACAGAGTGTGCCAAGAAAATATCCCCTACACAATTACACTGCCACCATCAGCCTGAACTATTGATACAACGCAGGATGGATCCATGCTTTCTTCTTACTTATGCCAAATTCTGACCCTACCGTCCAAATGTTGTAGCAGAAATCAAGACTCATCAGACCAGGCAACATTTTTCTAATCTTCTGTTGTCAATTTTGGTCAGTCTGTGTGAACGGTAGCCTTGGTTTCCTGTTTTTTAGCTGAGAAGAGTGTCACCCAGTGTGGTCTTCTGCTGCTGTAGCCCATCTGACTCAAGGTTACATGTGATACTGTTACTGCTTTGCTATCTCAAAGCAGTCTGGCCAATCTCCTTTGACCTCAACAAGATATTTTCACACAGAAAACTTCCCCTGACTGGATATCTTCTCTTTTTCTGATCATTCTCCGTAAACCCTAGAGACGGTTGTGTGGGGAAAATCCCAGGAGATCAGCAGTTTATGAAATACTCGCACCAGCCGTCTAGCACAAACAGCCATGCCACCTCCAAAATCACTTAAATCACCTTTCTTCTACGTTGTGGTGGTGAGAATGAACTTGAGCAGGTCGTCTTGACCGTGTCTATAAACCTAAATGCACTGAACAGCTGCCATCCGATTGGCTAGTTAGATATGTGTTACAGAAGAGTTAAACAAGTGTGCCTAACAAAAATCACGTTTCTCAAAATAAATAAAACATATAATAATACATATTATTATACACATAATACAACATAGGCTGTAATTGGTCACTTAAAACACATGTAATATTTCCTATCTAAATGTCAGCTAGACACAGAGATGTTATGACAAGGGAAAAAATGACAGGAAAGTGAGTATGAAGTGTATTAAAGGCTTTTGCATGAATGTCTGAACTCAAGGGCAGTGGAGCTTTCCATGACTGCAGTGGCAGTACAGCCTTTCGCTGATCCTCAAGCAGCTGTGTGCTGTTGCTTAGCTGCCTGACGGAGCAGCCTCATTAGGCCACGTTTCAGACTTTGTCAGTACTGACGTTGCATAACTCAGACACAGAGCAGTGTCATAGAGTGATTTATGGTCACTGTTCCTCACTGTACCCTTGGGTGCTTTAGTCTGCTGAAAACTTTGGTTTTTGGTGACTACATCAAAATAAACAGACAGCATCCGGTGACTTTCTAATAGCCAGTTTGAGGCTCAGCGGGATTTTAGTGTAGAAGTAGGAGTTGTGAACAGGTGAAGCCGACCTGGAGGGGAGACTAAAATGCTGCTAAAAATGAGTGAAACTAAATCACACATGCTTTGTTCTTCTTGCACTTCCATCACAGTTTAATTGCTCTGGTCACTTGGACGTACCGCACGTTTCCAAAAAAAAATACAAATAAAATGCAGGACCCTGTAGAGCAGTTATGTCTCTTACCTTTGGATACTGTTGGACTGGAATGAGAACTCTTTCGGAGAGCTTGATGTTTTTATTGCTGATAATGTCTAGGTATTTCTTGGCGTCACCATCTTTTCTTAATTCATCACCTTCATACTTTTCAATCTCTGCGGAGAAACAAAATAAGAAAAAACAAAAAACAGATGAGAAAATAATGAGTTTGTTATGTAACTGAAAAAGCATCACTGCAGAATCACAACAAAACAGTGTAATTTTAGACCAGGAACACATTAGCGGAAATTTAACTCACACACTGAATATTTTGCTGACTATTTCTTATGTCAGCTGTAAATATGCTCACATTGCACACTTAATAACAAAAGATAATCCCGTTGACTCCTGATATGTCCTTTCACATCAGGCCCTGCAATCTCATGATCCAGTAATTCCAATCAAAATAACAATAGAGGCAGTCACACTCAGCTCGCTCTAGCTCACTTCATTACGAACTGAGCTCTTGCGGGCTGTCAGGAGTCTCTCCAACGCAGCACAGGACTTATGCAGATGTTGGCTTAAACATATAAAACGTTTGATATTAGTGGGTAAAAGCCATTTGGGGCGGTTAAGCTTAGATCTGTAGAGTAAGATATTAGGATCCTATTTGCAGATCATTGGTTTCAATCAAACTGCACTGTTTCTCCTTATACATTTGCAAGGTAGGCAAATCTTGTGCAAATTGACCCAAAAGTCATTTTGTGCATCCCCAGCCTTATTGCAATAAGATGAAAGATGAAAGGTGGATATTAGCTGCCCAGTTCAGGATACTATATCAGTTTGACAGGAGCGGAAAGACCCCCTGAACAGTGATATCTTTGGACAATTTTTTACAACACTTGAGCTGCAAAGCTAAAAAGACATTTGGAAATGAAGCTGTTTGTTGTGCCTACACCCTGCTTTGTCACTAATTATCAATAATTGTAAGTTGCTGCATCACAGAAACTCATAGATTTGACTATGCCTAAATTTATATATAGAAATTGAGGAGTTCGTTCAGAAGGGAGTATTAAACCGTTCAAAACAAATATGGAAGATTTTTAATTTAAATTGATAAATTTTCAATTTAAATTGATCGTTTAAGTCGACTGCGGAAACAAATACATCCAGTAAGTTGCTGAATCCGCCTTTAAATCAGGCTAAATGTCTCAATTCGACCATGTGAACATGCAAAGCTTTAGCTCAGTGTTCCGGGTCTTTTAGAGCGTTAGGTTTTGCAGTTTTATGAAGTTGATTTTCCTCACTACTGTCTGTGAAATCACATAGACGAAAATTCAACAGCCTGAAATGAACCAATTTCTTCCCACTCTACACAATCTCTGATTGTGCCTGATTGTCCGAGGAAGATCGTTTAAATTGGATCATGTTGTCTCTCCTTTTTTGCAGTTTCTCTGAGATGACTCTCACCAAAGCTGCAGAACCGTCTGAAAAAAAATATGTTCATGAAAAGTGAGCGCAAGCTAAATGAGAGGGTGCCTTCTTAGCTTTTTAGATGATTGAATACGCTTTAATTTTTCTCCCCCATAAGGATGTAAAAAAAAATAAGGTAGCCTTATATTTTTATCAGATCACTTCCACTTGTATCAAAAATATGCAAAAGCATATTCTCAAATGTAGCCCAGAGCGGCTGTGACAGAAAGGACAGCTTTATGTAAACCGAGCAAACACTGAGCAACACTCACCCAGACCTTCATTACCTGCCACTGAAAGCAGACTGCACCTAATGCTGCTTGTGGAGAGCACAGGTAAACAAGACCCCTCCAACCTTTTCTTTCCCTCAACATAGCTGATTCACCCCTCTTTATGTGACACTTTACACCAGACAAGTGTCCCCAGATAAGAGGAGCTAACAAAATACGCCTTTGTAAAAATAACATTTTGCCAAAGGAGATAAACCAAATGCAACTCCACACACTTTCATATTTTGAATTACTTTGGCTTTTCATACAGTGGAAAACAAATAGCAAAGAGCTAAAAATAAAAATGAAGAATGCTATCTGAGGAAGCTAGTCTGTTTTTAGCAACGCTAGCCATGGGGATGTCACAGTCAATCAGCTGATTGTAAACTGTGCAAAGTTGTGATCCTTTGACTTTTCCTCTATTGGCATTATCAAAAACAAAACAAAAGCCAAAACCCATATCTACTGACGTTCAGCTTTTGTTTATTCATTGCTTTCTAGCAATTGTTAGCATGCTGGTGGTTAAAATTAAAACATAACCTGCTGTTTTAGTCAGTCAAACATTTAGTTTAAATAACTCTGTGCCTAATACATTTTAAACAATGTTTTTTTTTTACTTCGATTAACAAAGCCTTTTAATGAAGTAACCTCAAAGATGAGGTTCGGGTCAATGGATGGGTCAACAAAACATTTTTTGATAATAGATGGATGGTTTTAAAAGATGGAAGTTGACTTTGTGTTTTTACCTTAGTATCATTTACTTTCTGCCGGGTAGGCAAGCATTATTTGCCACTCTGTTAGTCATTTTAAAGGAGGCAGATGTAGAACATCAGGCATAAATTTCCTGAGTTGTGCCCTGTAACTGCCTGAAGCACGATGTGTTCATAGTTCATCTGCAAAATCTCCATTTGAGAGCTATTTGTTGTTACGGTCAAATTGAGCCATTTTATTTTGAGAGATAAACAAAAATATTGGGATCAAAATGACCTCAGTTGGTGTCACCATATAAACATAACAAAAATAATGTTTTCTGGAAATTATATAAAACTACATTCATTGAATCAGAGGATAATTTAAAAAATCCTTTAAAGACTAATGTGGATTACACTTGAGTTTCCTAAAATGATAACAATCAGATGACATTTTGAGATACTTTTAGAAGAAATAAGTTAACATTTTACTGTGATCGTTGTTTCTTACAGTAGTTTGGTAGCCCTTATGTTTTGCTGCTGGGATGAGGATTGATGGGAGACACTTATTCTGGTCTGCAAACTGCAGGTGAACCAAAGAGGCAACTGTATATAACGGAAAAGAAAGAGAGAAAACAGGCTTTCAATCTATAAATCCCGAGACACACTCACGCTGATATCATCTTTGTCAAAATAGCAGGAAGCAAAAGGAGACTAAAGATCAGAGAAGCAAGAATGTGCTTTGAAGGTCACTGGTTACAGTTTGCACACTGGGCAGAAAAAAAATCTCATTTGGGGAGCTAAATGAGTAAAAGACTCTCAGTGACTATCGTGGTGCTCTTGATCTTCTTTGTTGCACTGCCCAAACTGCTTCAGCAGAGCTTCTCAGCAGCCAAGGCTGAAAAAAGAAATGTTGGTTTTACTGGGCAGCTAGCACATAGATGTGCGCAACTGTACAAGTTCAGAGTTTTGCTGAGAAAAAAGAAAATATGCCCAGTCAGCCTGCTGTAGCTTAAAGTTAAATACATCTGCTGTATGTGACAACAGAGAGCATCAACAGACACTGAGAAACAGCTTGAAGTTTATTTATCTTGGACACTATAAAGATGTCATGCAAACCTGTCTTCATGAATAAATCGCCTAGTTTGTATTTGAAATTCAGATGTCAGATTTAGCTGCATGTTTTTATTTTTCCAAGCAACTTGTTGCTCTAAATAAAAATCTGCACCACAAGAAAACTTGATAGACAATCCTAACTTAATCTTGTTTCAAAGCAAAATAAAAATGTCCCATTTCCATGTATCCCACGAACACAACGACTGACATGGACTATGTTGCGCAAGTTCCACTGACTTAAATTTCAAGAAATCTGAAATGCACTTCAAGCTCTGGTATCATTTTCTAAAAGAAAAATCTCATCAACTACAGCAGCGCTAACAACAAAAAGAAGCATGTTAGCAGTTCAGTGACATCAAAAGAAGGAGAATTGAAGGCATCATTTGATGCTCGACTATTTTTCCTCACATTGTAGCTTTATTGCAATGATTCTCAACCTGGGGAAAGCGTAACCCAGAGGGAACATTAAAAGATTAGCTCAACTAATTAAAAAAAGGGAAATTACAAATTAATTTAAGAATTTAATGGGCCTGAACAGGTTTAAGCAGAAAACAGCTAATTACAAGTGATGTATAAGCAGTTCTAATAGACTGCAGACTTGATATAAATAGCAAACATTTAAAAAAAAAATGATTTGTATTAATCCAGAATATAGATTATTAGAGTTATAAAAGTAATGGAAAAATAATTTTTAAACATAAAAATGCTGAAAATGATGGATACCAAATCTGTGGACTGCCTCACTGGTTTCCAGTTGTTGTTGTTGCCATAAAGGCTATTTTTTAATTATGCAGTTTGTTCTACTGCTGACCAGCAGCCATTATTTTAAAAAAGGTGTGTGCCAGCAGGTCTAAGATGATTTTGGTGAGATCACACTGTGCTTATTTCTCAGATTTTCTGTTGATGTTGTGTGGGCCTGATGTGAATAAAGAAAAATGTGAATCAGAGAAAACAGACGTATGGTGATAAAATGAGTCACCATAACGAATCCATCCATCCATCCATCTTCTTCGGCTTATCTGGGGCCAGGTCACGGGGGCAGTAGCCTAAGCAGAGAAGCCCACACCTCCCTCTCCCCAGCCACCTCCTCCAGCTTGTCCGGGGAAACACCAAGGTTTTCCCAGGCTAGCCGAGAGATATAAGCTCTCCATGAGGAACACCCAGGACACGCTACCTTATCATGGTGGAGGGGTTTGTGTGACCTAGGTACCCCAGGGGCTATGTTGTCTGGGGGCTTTTGCCCCCTGGAGGGTCTCCCATGGCAAATTGGTCCTGGGTGAGGGACCAGACAAACAGCGATTCAGAAGACCCATATGAGTAGAACATCAAGGGAATAGTTCACCCTGCCCGGGATAAGGTTACCGGGGCCCCGCCCTGGAGCCAGGCCTGGGGAGGGTGCCTGAGGGCGAGTGTCTGGTGGCCGGGCTTTAGCTCATGGGGCCTCCTGCAGGACCACCACCTGCAGGAGGCGCCGTAGGGGTCGGGTGCATTGTATGCCGGGCGGCAGCCAGGAGCCAAGACATAATGAATCCAATCAAAATTAAATCCTTCCACTTCTGTAGGTCTGATCAACTTCCAAACTGCGACACTGCTACTCAGCACAGATTAAACACAGGATGTACATCAAGACATCCAACGCAGAGCAAGCTCAGGATGTCCTGGAATCTGACATGTGCTTTGTATAGACAAATAATACACTCAGTTAGCATCCTCCTCTTTTCACTCTGCTCTTTTTTTCATTTTTGCAAAGCTGGCTGAAAGACTTCAGACCTTGAATAACCTGCAGACTAATTGATGAGTATTAAAGAAAAAAATCTGCAGACAAAAAATTGCCAGACGACATATTCAGACTCCCTCAGTTGTACAAGGTTTGTATGATTGTGGTTGTATTTTCACTTTGCAAGGACTTAAAGTCTTTCTGTACTTTACAGATGTGCAGAATTCCTCTGCCTATTTGTTTTAAGTTTCCCTTAATCTCTAAAATCTGTTGGAAAAGTCAATTAAGGTAAGATTAGGGACTCGCTGACTAATATTAAAATTCTCAAAAATATTTGATTTACACAGTGGTGAACCAGTCAGTGCTGAATTGAGTGATTATTACTTTATGCGCTTTAGTGCATTGTGGGCATTGTCGAGTGCTCCCATTAGTTAGACAGCTAAATTATTCACTGATTTCTTTTAGCCACTGAATAGTATATCTAGAATAATGACTTCACAATGGGTGAAAAAATAAATCAGTGCAATTACTCTCCAATAAGTGATTGCTTGTTCACATCAAATACAGAAAGAGGAAGCAGTAGCCCTTCGCCTGGCCAGAGTGGACCTAGTGAGGGGAATGAACAGCAAGACATGCAATTAGCTTTGGCTCTTTTTCCCACTTTTGACCGATGAATATTAAAATGTTGGAAATGTGTTCCTCTGTTTGGCCACATGCTGTTTATGTATTTTCAGCCGAGCTGCACTTAGGCAAATGTAGCACTTGGCAGACTGTTTAAGTTGTAAATCTTCAGTGTAAGCATTATACTTTCAGAATGTGTGATGAAAGTGGAACGAGAAATTACTAATCATACCATTTACATATGAAAAGCAAGGAAACGTGCATTTTAAACTCGTCTCATGACGTGATTACAATGACAAGATAGAAACAATCGTTTTGATGGAGGATTTTTCTGGTATTGTTGCACATTTGGAGGGGGTGGGCACCCTGATTTTATTTTTTTGGTACATTTTTCCTCTATCTCCTACTTCCTTATTTGCAAGTTCCCTGTTATGTGTGAACATTCAAGACACACAGTAATATAATCTGTTATCTAATATCTATTGTCTGAGTGCTGCGGCCTTGGCTCATTTCTGTTGCTCAAGAAGCTAGTGACCTTGGAATTTAATCTTATTCGACCCATGCACTCATTGTAAGTCACTCTTGATAAGGGTGTCGGCTAAATACTGAAAAATGTAATTCCAATGTCTCACCCGCCACTGAAATGTAATTTTTGTGTCCTTTTGATAGGTCATAACACATGGGGTGCTGTTTATCTGTCACTACGAGGTGGGTCACTGCTGGGTACTGAGCACGCCGTAATGGATGCGCTGAAAATGTAAGCAACCATTTATAAATGAGAGAGAAAGATAAGTGAAAATCAATTCTTAGTGTTCACAGATATAATGGCTCTCTGTGGCAAAGTATTAGCCACATCAGAATGTGAGGTATACAGTGCAAAAGTTTAAGGCACTTTGGATGTTTAGCTTCTCATCCATTCTGCATAATCGATAGGAGGAACTCCAACTGGTCCCAAATTCTGCAGCATGACAATGAGCTCAAACATCCTGCCTGAATCATAAAGAACTATCTTCAGCAACAAGAAGAACAGGAAGACCAGCAGGATACGGTATTCCCCAAGGAGACGCTGAGACAGACTAAATGTGCAGAAAAATTGTGGTAAGTTTTCAAAAATGTCTGAAACACTCTACAACTCATCTGTGTACCAAACAGAACTGATGCCTTACAGATCAGTGTGTAAGGTACCAAGCAAATAAAGGACCTACAGGCACAGGTGTAACTTTCAAAGAGTGGGTTTTATTCTAATCCAAAGAAAAAGTAATCTTAGAAATAAATAAAAATTGAAATAGACCCATAATAGAGGTAAACTAAGCAGAACTTTACTCCATAACACTGCTTAACTTAACAAAACCTCATCTTAACAAACAGTCCTAACCAAGTAAGAACAAACTCAAGCTATATATTAGTGGACTAAACCATTTAAATGCAAAGGGGAAAAGCAGGGAGACAATAACTAAACTGCTTGGTTGGTTCAGTCCATTTGGTTGGCCTCTGCATTTCCACCAGCACCACCCTCAACCTCTTCCTTAGCTCAAACCAGGAAGGACTGCGGCAGCAGACAGGTAAATCACAAAGGTAATAAAAAAAAGTAATTAATGCAGCTTCTATAAATCAGTGACAAAACAATGCAAACCTAAAGTATGCACCATCATGTAGAATACAGTGTAGTGCCATAAAGTGCATCGGAACAAATTAATCTTCTTTCGGCTTTTCCCTTTGCTGCCACAGCAGATCACCTGGCTCCTTCTCACCCTATCCCTTGCATCCTCTTCTGTCACACCAACCTTCTGCATTCATTACATCCATGAACCTCCTCTATGGCCTTCCTCTTCTTCTGCCTGGCAGCTCCATATTCAACATCAATGGTCCAGTAACCTCCTGAGACACAGTCCATTCATTTATGTCTTCTGTAATGGACATTTGTTTTTTGTCTATATCTTTTGACATATTTGTGCTACCCTACTAAGTCCTAATGTCCCCAGTAGAGGACATCCTGGCCTTTGCAATGATATCTCATGTTTTTGGGTGGCCCCTTTTAGCTCCAAAGAGGCAGGAAATGACAAAAAAAAGTTAAACTGAAGCATAATCTTTTCCTCGGTTCTCATATGTCCACTATCCCTCCTCCACACATGTCCAAACCATCTCACTGTTGCATCTCAAACTTTTTTTTCCCCAAACGCTCAACCTGAGCTGTCCCTCTGATGCGCTCATTTCTAATCCTGTCCGTACTGGACTCTCGCAGTCAAAATCTCAGCATTTACCATCTCCAGCTCCACCTCCCATCTTTCTGTTAGTCCCACCGTCTATGAACCATAAATCACAGCATAGGTCTCACTACCACCTTGTAAAAAAATTCAGCGACTTAATTAAACCAAAGAAACTAAGTGGTTGTCATGTAACTCCAGAGACTGCAAATTCACTTAAATGTGGGAATGTTGTGGGAAACTGAAACCATAAATCTGTTTGATTTATGCGTGTGTGGAGAGTGGAAGAATATTACCACATTATTAATTTAACTGTGTGTTTGTGGTTGTGTACAGCCACCACAGGTTGTTTCCACCAAAACAATTAATAAAGTTTTCCATTTACTGCTTATTTTTTTTTATTGCTAAATACTATTTAATCACAGTTTTATAAAAAGCATACTCATTGAAAAGAGCAATTTATAAGTGTCTGTATGCGTTCTGAAGAGCGCTTAAACCACTGCAATATGCACTCTAAGTGTATTCTTAACTATGCAAAAAGCAAGCTCATGTATTGAAGAAGATTTTTGAAGCATTATCTTAATAATCAAACTTAAACATAAGTCCAGAAAGTGCAGGAGAGGACTCAGTGGAAACCTTGAGTGCTCATATACAGTTTAGCAGTTTAGCAGTAACTAAATGTAAGGAGAAAATGAACAGACTGAGAAGAAAAGTTCTTCAAGATGCAGATTAAAGTGTGTTTTGAGCCCAAACTATGCTATTGTCTAATATTGCACTTGGCATGGTGTTGGCCTCCTCCATATCTATATTCCGATTTGATTCAGAGAAGTCTACATCCTTCAAATTTCATGCAGACTTTATTTGCATTGTCACTCTCGCAAGCAGCGCTTGTAATGGTATTTGAGATAATATATACCCTTTTACAATGCTTAGTGAAAATGTAAACTCTATCTTGTCATGGAGAAATGCCTCATTCGGAAATGGAATCACAGAGTAGCGCACACATTTAGTTTTTTCTTAACAGACAGTTTTCTTGTCTGTCTCCCTGTCCGCTTTGCTTGCTACCTTATTAGAAATCCCACCGGTTTTCATGGCAAGATGAGGCTGCATGGCATGTAGGCAAGCCTTACAAAGAAAACCACTGGGATCTATTAAAGGCTTGCCTTTCTTTACACTGACATGAGCCCACTTTCAAACTAACTACACAGTTCTTTAGGCTGAGGAAACTTAAAGTGCAAAACTTGAAAGAAGTGACTCTTATCTGTCAGTCTGGGGAATCATTAGCCTCATCCAGCATGTCCAAGAAAAAAAAATCTGCATTTGAGATTGTGGAGGAAAGTTGTAGAAATTTCAAAATACTCTGCATACAGTTTTCACTGTATAATATACCAATCTATTTATATATTCTGTCTAACAACCCTTGCTGCTTCATAAGAGGAAGCTTAGTTTCAGTTCAACAAGAGAATTATCCCCACCCACCCGTAGTTTACAGCCGGGGACTGGAGCTTTGTTCCAAAGAGTTTTAAATCAGCTCAAAGAAAGACAAACGGTTTTAGAAGCAACATAACTTAAACATAAACAGTAAATAATTCATTACATAAATATGGAGATGCTAACTGTGACCGTGGTTAATCCATGTTATGCTGTTGATTGTGCATGATGTTAATAACACAGGATTACATGCTTTGATATTGAGTGATAAATAGCTGCGAATCTGTAAATCTGTAAAGGCAGTTTATCTTGCTGTCCACTGATATACAGGATTCTGCATTATCCATGAGCATAGACTGACAACACAAGATAACAAGTCTGTGCTGAACATTTTTTCACATGCTGCCCACGGCTGATTGTTTTGGACATTGCAAGACTGACTGAACTGACAGTTTATTATACTGATTGGCCACTTTTGTGTTTGATGAATACAAAGAGGTTTCTGTTTCTGTATTGACTTTGCACACATTATTCTTCTCAGACAAATACATTGCAATGTATTACATACCTTTTTTTTTTTTTTTTTTTTTAAATTTTTTTTTTTTTTTTTTTTAATTTTTTTTTTTTTTTTTAATGTAAAAGTGTTTTTGGAAATGTTATTTTGTTGTTGATGTTGTAAATGTGATTTGCACTTCCCAGCCACCGTACGAATGGTTTATGGTTGCTGTCAACAAAGCAAAAGGTGGCTACTTTGTGTAATATAAAATATAAAACATTTTTAGAGTTATTATTCTCTCTTATTCTTTGCCACATAATTCCATATCCCTTGCTTCATATATTTGATATCGTCAGTTTGTATCTACAATGTAGAAAGTAGTAAAGATAAAGAAAATATATTAAATAGGTGTGTCAAACCTTTTGGTAGGACTGGTAGTATATATATTTTGTTTATCAGTTGTTTTTATATAATTTTGTTACGTTTTGTTTTTCTTTACCTTACAAATTTTCCCCCTGCTATTCTCCAGTCACTCCAGTAGGTAACGCTAAAGTAACATTGGTACTGTAAGTTGATTGGCCAACAACCATTCACATCTATAGAAGAAGAACAAGAATTAGACGAAGAAAAAAGGGAGTAGCTGGAGGAGGAGATCTCAGTCGGAATTTTCAGATTGATCACGTCCTCAGGCTGTATTTCAAACCGGGAAAGTCAGGGCAGCTTCATGAATCTGAAGTTAACAATCCGAGATGGAGGCGGGGAATGTACCAGTAGTAAAACTGTAACTCTTTAAAATCTGTTTCCCACTGTGGTGTATTTTAGACTTGCTAAATAATCCGTGCACAGAGCACTGACCAAACTCGAATATGAACAACCTGCAGTGGTGATTTTACCTGCAACAAGGCTAGCATTGCACCACTCTGCTACTGAT
>VUQG01020004.1:90223-111596 GCA_015106755.1 Etia nguti
AAAAATTTTTTTTTTTTTTTTTTTTTATTTATAAAAAATTTTTTTTTTTTTTTTTTTATTTTTTTTTTTTTTTTTTTTTTTTTTTTTTTTTTTTTTTTTACAATATTGTACTGTAATATTGAAGACTGTACTGTATTGTTAAAAATGGGGCATTGTAGTGTGTGTATTTGTTGTGAACTGTTAAAACTGCTCAGAGAAAAAAGTTAGTAAAAAAAATACACAGGTAACCTCATGTAAACATGCTAATTGCAGTTCTTAGTGGTGGATAGCATTCTTTGTTTGCATCCTGACTACGTGAGTTAGGCTTGAGTACATATGGCAAAGTGCAATGTGTGACAGATGATCCCATCTGCATCCCAGTTAGCGACAAGAATGGGAGTGTCAGGTGTCTCATCAACACATTTCAACAGCAAAGCTCAAGGGGCCGAACAGCAGAGTGCGCACACACCCCGTCCAGCAGCTAATTAACACAAAGTGTGACTTTACATTTTTAAACAAACATGTCAGAACCCAAAATTAGCATACAAGCATGATCTAATAAATTAGTTAAATCAACTGTCTTCAGAATCACCAGTGATAACATTTTTAGCACACAGGAAAAACAGTAGAGAGCGTTTCACTGAGTGTTTTACAGTCATGTAACATTTTATGTTTAATTTTGTCATTTTATAGCTGATATATTGTTTTGTACAGGAATACGTTACTAACTGGTTTGCTTGCTTGTCATGTTTGGTTTGTCTTGTCTTTCTTGGTAAGTCCACACAGGTTAATCCATTCACATTTATGATAATCATTCATCCATTCACTCCAGTAGCATGTCACTCAAACCTTTATCCGAGCTTTTATAGCACTGCACATCAACCAGACTTGTGCAATTACAGGAAGAGAGACCACGCAGTCTACGGGAAATGCAAAAGTTGCATCTCTGGGCTGAATGAGCTGAGCTGAGTTTTTGTGTTCGCTTTGAGGTGACACACTTCCTATCAGAAGTGACACATTCTCAGCATGTGAATGAGATGAAGGCTACAAAGTACTTTAAATGCTGCAGGCTGATTGCGGCACTCTGTTGACATACAGTAACATTATTCTGGAGGAAAGGCTTTACAGCATGTTTCACTGACATTTTCTGTTCTCCGTTACCTTGATGGCATTTATCCTGTAAGAGGAGGTGTGCGTCTATCAATTTTCATTCAGTCAGAAATCTATGACTCATGATGCAATAATCACAAACACTTTGATTTTAGCCTTCAAGGTTTAGCTCACGTGGAATGATTTAAATATTAGAGAGGTGATATTGGGCTTGATAAATGACCACACAATTCACATATTTTACAGAAAAAATATTGGCTGGCAGCAGACAGTATCATAACAGGATTATGACCACGTTTACCTTAATACTGTACTATGATTGTTGGACTGACAAATTCTGCACCTTTTTTGATTATTTTTGCACTGAAGTCAGGGAGAAATCCTCAAGGAAGACATTCGCTTTATTTTATGTGAGCCAGCGCATTGATCTTGGCGGACAGTGGGGTTACAATAACCCCCTCTGACTGTACACATACTTTAGTGTCTCTGCTCACAGCATTTGTTCACTTGAAGTTTTTGGGAAAACCCAATAAAAGTTCCTCACTGGAGCCGAACAGCTTGTCTACATTAAACGCACAGCACAGAGAATTCAACTGTCGCCACGCAAGCACTAAAAGTCAAGAGTGATGTGTTAAAAACAAGCTCACATCAGCTCACTGTACTGCCCCAAAATTCAATGCAATTGTGCTTTCACGTTAGAATGAACATCGTGACTGTCGCCAAGTCCAACATTCAGAGTGCATTAGAAAAAATATATATATATATATTGTATATACACACATATATACTTGACTTACCTTCTGCAAGCAGGCGCACCGCATGCACAAAGGAGGGGTCCAGGCTGTTTTTCTCGGACACCAGCTCAGGTAGGTACTTATCTGGATGCATCTTTATCACAGCGGACCTCTTCACCGGCAGTGCAGGTGAGACGACAGGAGTGTTGAACGTCACAATACAACTATAAACCTTGCCGCTCCTGCTTCTTGGTATCTGTAGCCTACCGGTCTTAATGAGGAACACCAGCAAAACCCCCTCCAAAAATTGGTCTTCCACTGTCTCCCGAGATGCTTGACTGGGGTGGGGGTGGGGGTGCTGATTTGTGATTCAAAGGTGTGAGCCCATCTCTGCTACCGCTGCCTGCTGCCTCTCCTCGGCACCCCGCCAGACTCAGTGGGTCTGCAGACCGCGCTGCTCCCCGCCCCTCAGCAGCATTATTGGCCATATTCTGGGGCTGGCGCTGCTGAAACACCAAGAAGGGTCCCCACTGAGCGCAAAGGAAATGCTCAGTGTTCTTTAGGGGAATTGCTTTAAAAAGGATGGGGTTGCATTTGGTCGCTGTTGACAACGGTCTCTGAAATAATGACACCCCAAAAGTATAGATATGGGTTTTTTTCAACTGGAAACTTTAATAATATTGGATTTAGTACTCCGTGAAGAACAAATAAGGCATGCTAGTAAAGTTTTGTTGCGCTAACAGGCTGTACCATATAAATGTCGCTTAATTAAATGGTTTTTTTTATGCAGCTTGTGAGTTTCAAAGTAACTACAAAGTCAGTACAAAGTAGCCCGCAGGCATTCACCTGTGAGGGGCAACACAACTGTTCATGGTGCTAAACACTGGTGGCTGTCTGTTTTGTTTGTACATGTCTAATTTGTCTTAGATTTACGGGTAACCTAAATTAGCTTACAGCATACTATTCTTCAGACTCCACATGACATGATCCACTTGATTAACTCTAACCCACACGCTAAAGCAGAGGTGTCAAACATAGGGCTTGGGGACCAAAATCAGTCTGGCAAAGACTCCAATCCTGCCCCACTGGACAGCTTTGGAAACTGCCAACGAAGGCATAGATTTTTTTACTTTTAACTGTATTTTCGTGAGTTTTACTATTTTGTCGTTACTGATAAAGGTTTAACACATGGCTATTGACGCTAGTTTTGTACTGTCTACTACAGAAATTTCTTAGGGGGGGCGGGTTGTTTGTCTGTTTGTTTGTTTTTTTACAATGGATACACAGGATACACTGTGTATCCATTCCACAGTATCCATTGTGCACATGGATGAACTTTTTTCTGTAATTCTTACATCTTTAAGTCATACTGACAGATTTTTCAGAAGCATTTCTTAATCATGTAGAAAAACTGAGATGTATTCTTGAAACTGTACATTCTTTTTCTTATATTAAAATGTCTCAAGGTTTAAATGTGCAATTAAACTTCTTTATACTGATATACATGGGAGTTTCATTAGTCCAGATCACTTATGATCAAAGCGGGCTGTATCTGGTCTGT
The DNA here is from genome assembly GCA_015106755.1 of Etia nguti. Taxonomy (NCBI): domain Eukaryota; kingdom Metazoa; phylum Chordata; class Actinopteri; order Cichliformes; family Cichlidae; genus Etia; species Etia nguti. The sequence goes on from VUQG01020004.1 coordinate 93,608, forward strand.
GATACAAAATGAGTTTGACATTGCTGCTGTAAAGGAAGTTTGGCTGTATTGTTACAGAGTGAATCATATATTTCAAGGTATACATCCTAAATAATCCATTCATTAGTTTTGCCATGTTACTTAATGAACTTATCTCAGCAAAAAAAACAAAACAAGTAGAAGCAGATATGCATAATTTGCAATGCCGGTCAGATCTTTTCCTTACATCCTTTGAGCTTCATCCCCTCTTATGGCTGAAGAAGGTCAACTCTAGTAGAGCTTTAGCTGCTTGCATAGTCAGTGGCAGACTTGGCTTAAAGAAGCTTTAATATAAATAGATATTTAATAATAAAGTGAATTCTTCACTTACTCATCAAGAGCCAGTGTTAGTGGTGTCAGCACTGTAAGCATGAATGTTTATATCTCATCAAATGGCTCTCTTGTCCCCAAGCCATGATATTGACTTGAATCCAAAAGTCATCTTCGGCACAGCATGCAGGCTGCTTTACTAACTCACAAATTAGATTTGAGCAGATGAGGCTGGTGAAAGACCAATTCTGGCTCCACTTGACCTTTAGAGTTGTTTCTCCCTGCACTGATCAGAATCATAAAGGCTCCTCGCAGCTGCAAACAGCAATGCTTTGTGAATATGAGTCAATTATGTTCATAGTATTTATGATTCTTCTCAGTTTTGGTAGAATTTAATATCTTCTGAGAAACCAGGACATTTGTCTTGGAAATCTAGTGCTGTTGTTTTGGGGTGCTCTGTGGTACATTAATGGCTGGAAATATCCATAAAACTGAGCCAACAGTTTCTTTCATTTAAATTGTGTATTGGCATTGAAGATTACAGAGTATGACTTTTTATGGCTTTTTAGGGTGATTTAAAAGACTGTTTTGGAGGCCAGAATACCCGAGCGGGTTTGTCTGACAGAACTATTTCATTAATCTGCTTATTTCTGTAATGCCAAACAAGCCTTAAAGGAGTTAGTATTGATTAAAACTTCACACTTACATCCCCTTTACATTTATTTTTCATTAAGTTCCTCTCTCTATGAAATCAGAGACAGCTTTATTTTTCTTCTTGAAAGCCTAAAACAAGCAGCTATGCCCACGTTGGCCAGTACTGTCTTTGCATTTCATGCTTGCTGGACCTTCACTGATTTAATTCCATTCAATAAAATGATTTATGACAGTGTTAATGCAAATCATGCTGCTGTTGCTGTGACTATTAATGGTAATGAGGGTTATGACGGTTAATGTGTTTCGTTCTTGTAAGTCTATAGTATGTTTGTAGATGTAGACTAATGCAGGCACATTGAAACACACACACACACACACACACACACACACACACACACACACACAGTTGAAAACAGTAACAAAACCCCCATAGACAGCTTATTACAAACTATAGTTTTTAATAGATTTCTTAAGATTTCTATAGAAAAACATTTGCTTTCATCATCTCAACGAGATGGAAAATAATCCAAAATTAAGCCAACACAAGACACAAACTGGCATTTACTAGTGGAGAGGCAAAAGCAAATCAGTTTCCAAAAACTCTAATCTTAACAATCTAAATTTTACTGCATAAAAAAAACAGTTTACAACCTGTTAGATTTCTTCTCACTTCAACTTTTTATTTTTAAGAACTCATCCATATGGATACTAGAAAGGTTTAAAGTTAAGGATGCGATTGCGTTGACTGACAGGTCCACAGACACAAGCAGATGTTGTCCATATCTGTTAGGCCTAATTTGAGACACTGGTCCTCTTTACCATATTTGTAAATGGTAAAAAGACTTACAGGTATATAGCACACCAACACTCGAAGGAATTTCTCACTTCTTTCTCATTCAGTTGAGTACAATTCTAGTATTTTATTAGTCTGTTACTCACCACTAGTCCAAATGTGGTGTTCTATGACACCCATGGACTGCATAATGTAGATATAGCTACCATGACGTCGTCCATTGGTTTCTGAAGTTTCAAGACTTGAAGCCACAATATAAGATATTTCAGATAGCATGTGGCAAAGGGGTGAAGGTCTGTGCAGAACTGCCCTAAGAATACCACGAATAATGCTCCTTTCTGAAACATAGTATACCAAGATTGAAAAAATAAACATACTTTTTTATTCCAGATGACACAAAAGTATTAATTTAGCCCATTAACTTATCAAAAAAGTATTCACTAAGGTAAAGAAAGAAAGCTGGGGTTTTTTTTTTCCATAGACTTTGGTTGTGGTTTTACAGACATGTGACTATTAACCATGTGATGTTAACTTGTCTGCCATTTTGGCTGTGTGACAATAGAATATACATTAACAATGTAGGATCAAGTGAATAAGGCCCTGGTCACACAAGCAGAGAGAGTGATTAGTAACCATCTGGCAACCACCTGTTGCTAGGGAAAAAATGTGTATTCATCAACTGGTTAGCAAATAACTCCTTCCGATTGCTTTGGTTGCTAGCATATTGCTGCGGTCCTAGTTTGAATGAAAGAGATGGTTTTCTCTGTGAACACTTCCCAGCTGCTCTCCAAGCTGTAGTGAAACAGTGAAAAGTGTGAAGCACATCAGAAATGTAGATTATTTGCTACAAAGTAAAAGTTGCACCTTTCTCTACCAACCGGTGGTTATATCATGCCCAATATGGCACACAACTATTGAGCAATGTGCACATGACTTTACATGAGAAACCTCAACATGACCCAGTCTTTTTTGCAACCAACAGCTATCGCCATCTGGTGACCTACAGATAGAATGCAGGTTCAAGACACTTCTCCAGTAGGTTCATATTTCTGACCCATGAATCATGTGCATGTTTTATACTGTTTATGATGTCATGGTCGCAACATCCATCTTTTATTTACAGTCTATTAACTGAACTACTAGGGTCAGAACTTAACACTAGAAAGTTTAGCTTTCTGTGTGTGAGTAAAATTTAAACTTCTTTTAATTATTTTAAGAAAATACTTTTATCAAAGTATAACTGACACTACAATTTTAATATCAACTTTTCCTCTTGGTTTGATCATAACTTGTATGTATGTTTTTTTTATATGCGGTCTATGCATTTGATGGACTCTTGCAGCCCTCTAGTGGTGCAACGTTATACTTTTTACTGACAGACTGGTAACGCTATCGTTAAAAATGTAAATGTATGGCAACGCTTTAATGTAAGGCAAATAACACCAGAACACCTCTGGGTAGCCTGAAATTCGTTTAGAAGAAGTTTTTTGTTGTTGTTGTTGTTGTTGTTTGGGCTTTTTTAAAAATCTCCCTTTGTTTGCTTTAATCTGTTTTCAAATTTTCAGGGAGTTATATTTTCCTTTTATGAAAGTTTGTATTTTAAAGTTCGTTTCCGATTCTCTGTAAAAATCAGTAATAGAAGAGTAACTTCCAAGATTTCTAAAGCATGCACCCTACATAATATATACGTTTAAGTATTCACTAGCCTATGATATAAGCTGCAGCTGGTGAAAACTAGCCTATGTGAACATGCACACCTGTTACGTAGTCCAACTGCTTGACCATTTGTTAAACTCTGTCCTCTTTTTGCCCTGTTTTAGCTCCGCCTTTATCGAGCCAAGCACACGACTCCAAAAATTCAGACTTTGTTTTCACAATAAAACTACATACAACTATATCACCCAAGTACTTCAGAGATAAGGAGTATTACATTCAGACTGCACATAAATGCAGCATAGCTGTCCGTACATCCCACACTGACACCTGTGGGGTCTGATTGAGATCTGTGTTTGTTTTTATTTAGAGAATGACCAATATCAGTTGCATCTAGGCATGCCAAAAATTCAGTTTATAACTACTATGGGTCTGATTATGTACTGGTCCTTGCACGTGCACACATATCCTTATTATAGATATAAGGTGATATAAAACAGTATCAAGATGAGCCTTTTAACATTGTGCTTCTTAGTTTGCTTAGTGGCGTGAGGATTTTATTTTGAAAAACTTGTCGGAACTCTTATCTCGGTTGTGGCCATACTGTCAAACTTGACGTCAGTGTGCAGCACGCGCTGGTTAAACCGCGTACAGTAGTCTCTTGAAGTCACGTGTCTATGGCGGAGTGTTTATCCTCCCGGGAATTCTGAGGCTCAGGAAAGGTAGGAAAAAATGCAACGTCTCAATTTCGTTACAGGTTGGTCCGAATGAAATGAATAACTGTCAATATCACGTCAGCGACTGCGGTTCAGTAGATTACAGTAAATTAAACACAGTTCAAGTGAATGCAGGTAATAGGGAAAAATGTTTATGTACACATAAAAATTGAATCTTAATAAATTATGAGAAGATCAATTATTATAGTTTAGTACTTGATTGTAGCTGGTAATTCAAAGCTGCCAAAGCCATAATACTTTTAAGATAACTGTAATTATTAACAGGTGTTCTAATTGAATTGGTCTTGTAATAGCCAGGTAATAGCCACATATCTATGTTCTACGAATTTAGTAGTAGTAATAATAATAATAATAATGATAACAGAATAAAGATATTTTGCAAATTATTTAGCAAAAAGACGAGAAATAACAGTTGAACTATTTAATAAATAAATAGTTATTAAACAGTTTTAATAATTAAAACTGGTGTGAAAGACATTTGGCAACTGGCAACACGGGCTGTGTGTTAAACTGTGGATAAATGAAGGAATGACCACATTTCAAAGTTCAGTCTTGATGATATGATCTTCATGATAGCAGTTTTATCAGTTGTTCCAAGGTGCAAATTCATGTGCTGCAAATACTCTGCATTCCACTGGTAATGTAAATAATTAGTTTAGCAGTTTACATTAGTTTATTAAACAAAATACATTTCTTTGTATGTAAAAGTTTGTAAAGTATGTCTGGATCAAGGCAAAGAGAAAATACCAATGATCACTTGGTGCTTTTCCTAATGCTCAAACAAAAAATGAGTTTTTTTCTAGGCTGTAACCTGTTAATAAACTACTTTGTCTATTTCATGCAGGAATGCAAAGATGTCAGCAGTCTTGGTTGTGCATGGTGGGGCATGGGCCATACCGGATGAACTGGCCAAGGCCTCTGTTGATGGAGTAAAAACTGCAGCACGTGAAGGGTTTTCGGTGCTGAAGCGAGGAGGAAGTGCAGTGGATGCTGTTGAAGTGGCTGTGAGGGCTTTGGAAGATAACACTGTGTTTGATGCAGGTAGGGACGGTTTTTGTCAGATCATGTCATTTTTGTATACGGCATTTGCACCACCCTCATCTTTACTCTAATTAATAAGTAAAGCCTAAAACCCCAGCTCCTTTCACGTGTTACCCCAGCCAAATGAGAATGCCCGTTCTCCTTTATCATTTAAGCTAGCTTCAACTGCAGAACAATGTCTCCATCTGCTGGTCGTGATGAGAATATCCAGCAGGACTCCTTTAAGAGTATGAGCGATGATCTCTGGCTAAACCTTAATATCTGTCTGTTAATATCATCTGTTGCTTTCTTTACCCTGATAAGTTGTCAAACATATAAAGTACCATCTTTTACTACACAGCCCTTAATCAGTTGCACACTGAATCAATTTAATAAAAAAAACAAAACGTACACTTGACATGAACAGCCTAATCTGTCATAGCCTGACAGAAGGAAGACTTCCAACTGCTGTACAGAAAAATTCCTGATTATCTGTAATCTGTAATACAATACTGTGAGTGGAAAACCCTAAAAAACTAAGCAAGACCATTACGCTTTTTCTTATTTTCCTGTTATTTATACAGCATATTGTTGCAGTGGTGCAGACTGATAAACAAGGCCAGAGTTTCAAATATTTCGGTCAATGTATGAGCAAGTAATCCTTGTGAGCCAAAAGCTCAGGCTTTAGACTGCTTTAAATGCAGTCTTTTTCATAGCTCTGGCTGTGAGGCACAGAAGCCCCACCTATCTGCTGCTGGGGCAGCCAATCAGATGAGGGTTGGCTTAAAGAGTGAGGTAAAATGGCTTTTTTCAGAAAGTAGATGAATGGAGGGGTTGCACAAATGCCCAGTATAAGTTAAATTAGTATTTGGGCTGTCAGTCATGTAAAGTTACAGAAAAAGGATCTATGATTAAAAATATGGAGTTGGAAGTCAACATAAGTGATACGGGTACAACAGAAAGTATGAATATCCCAAGAACTTTTACAATCATTTGTGCCATTGAAAGCCAGACAAACTGGACATCAGTCAGTAGTACGGTGCTGCAGTGTCTGTACTGCTTTCCCATTACCCTGCATATTTGTAAGGGTGGAGCTGGCATAATTTAAGTGAACACATGGAAACAGTTTTTACCTTTGCACATCTACCTGAAGAAAAATCTCATCTCTAACTTGTTGTCCTCTGTAGGGCACGGAGCAGTACTGAATAAAGATGGAGAAGTGGAGCTGGATGCCATTATCATGGATGGAAGGACACTTGCCAGTGGTGCGGTGTCCTCAGTAAAGAACATTGCCAACCCTGTTTCACTGGCACGGGCAGTGATGGAGAAGGTCTAAATTTCTTAGTTTTTATCCTTTTTGAAATATATTAGATTACTGAGGGTTACTAATTTGATTAAAGATTTAGATTTTTTGTGAATACTATAGTGTGTTAGATCCCAGCTACTCATGAACAGGTGGTCTGGAACAGCTTTCCATTTACAGAGCTTGAGTCTCTAAAGGCTGTTACTTTAATAGGAATTGCCAGAAAGTTGTTTAAGTTGGTGGCCGGGAGAAACGGCCAGCTCTAACTGCCTACCCTTTTTTTTTTCTAGTAATGCACTTAAGTAACCCTAGTCATCAGTTACACTTGTTAATGGCATCTCTCCCCATAAGGATCTGTGCACTTGGCAAATTGCTACATTTTTGTCCAGGAAAATAGGTCCCAAGGATCCGTTTCCTTTTATGAGCTAGAACAACTTGTTAGAAGCACCAAAATATGTAATAATTAAACACAAAACACAACCTTTACTGTTGTATGATGTCCACAATTTAATTTTTAACTGCAAGTTGAATATTTACTTTGGACGGGGGTAAAGCATGCAGCTTCGCATAAATCACTTTATAAATCACTGAGACTAGTCATTAGAGCTCAGGCTGTGTATCTATTACTGACTTTGTGAGAAAAAGAAGAGGATTGTAGCCTTGCCACAACAGCAATCCTTCCCCAGCCATGAAGGATGTAGATCAGATGAAGAAGTAGTGAATTTGTCCAAAGTCCCCTAAGACCCGTGAAGTGTTTAATTTACCACAGAAAAGAGAGCAGTGCATTATCCAAATCCAATTTTCAGACTGTAGTTGTTTGGCTTGGTTAATCTTTCGATACTCCTCATTTTATAATCCACCTGTGAGCCTTAGGTATAATCCTTTCTTCAACATGATCTGTCTGCTCCAGAGGAATAACCTTCTGTCATTACTGAAACATCACTTTTCTTACTCTTACAAACTCTACTCCCCCCACCCACTCCTGTTGAGATCACTGTTGTTTGCACATGCCTCTTGTTGTGCCATACTTGCTGCATATTTTTAACCGTTTCTGCATGTTCACCATCTGACTTCCTGTTCATAACATTGTTGAGCTTCTCTCATTCAGAATCATTACTGAATGATTACTTTACCCCATTTTATTACATCTGTAACTGTAATACTGCATTTACAAAAATACTATTGGCACAATCACATGTGCTTCATCTGAACTCTGCACTTTATCCATTATCCTAGGGCTAGATATTAAGTCCCTTATTTTGGCATTCCTAAGTGTATGAGGCATTGGGGATCCCAAAACTTTTGACAAATTTTATACATAACAACTGTGTCCATTTGTTCAATAACCATGAAAAAGTATTATATGAAAACGTAGAGTACAGAAAAGACAATCGGTGAGGTTAAAACAGAGATGTTGGTTGTCTGACCCCTGTCCCCAAAGAACCAACCAACTGCAGGAAGAAGAAACATATTAGCCAGGCATGTTGCACTGATCCGTGCTGTGGAGGTTTACAACTGTTTCAAAGCTCTTTTTAAACCTTATCTTTACTTCAGTCACCAAACTTTTGAAGCCCTGTAGGATTTGCTCATAGAAGTACTTTGGTTAAACTAAAAATTTCTTTGGTGAATAGTATCACTACTTTATTGCAGAATACCCTTTGTATTACATGTACATAGAATATATATTCTTTTAAAACTCAAGGAGAGGAATTAATTCAGTGAAGATGTTAGAATTGATGAGCAGATGAGCTTTGAATAGCAAGCTATTTCAAACTAACTCAAGCTTTTATCATTCAAACTATTGTCAGAGCAGACTGTCTTCATAGTACCAACAATGTCAATTTCAATCTGAAGGCAGGTTTCTATGCCTGTTGGTTTCAGTCACAGTCTGGCTTGTATCACTCTGAACCACCTCTCTGAATTTAGAGGTTGTTCGCTATAGAGAACAGTCCCTGAGAGAGCAATCAGTTATATCACCTTGTCCATGAGATGTCTGAAGGCTTCAGACTGCAACAGTTATTTAAGACACTCTGAAGTCTTTCCAGTGTTGATTGGGCACATTGAGACGGCTTGTCAGTCAAATGGAGATCGCCAGGTCACTACTTTTAACAACACTCTGCTCTTAACTACAGTGGGCTTTAGAATCTAAAATTTGACTTTCAGTAGATCAACAATTTTACTTGATATAAAAACCTAATTAAATTTAAACTGGTAAAATCAGCAAAGAGTGATTGGGTCAGGAGAGAAAAGACAGTTTTTCAGTCCTTTTTTTATGGGTGTGGTTAAAGCAGTTTTAGACTCTACTTCCAAATCCTTTGTTTAAAGAGAATTTCCTAATAATTTTCCTAATAACAGGGTGATTTCTCTTAAGCATAAGCCACATTTTCCTTTGATCATGACCAAAGAATAGGAAGGCAGGTCAAGTAAACATTATGCAAACTTTATAAAAATAAGAATTAGAAGAATTGAGTTCTATAATTCACATTTAAAAATGTAAGTCAGTACTTCAGACAGAGTACTACATTTGGGTAACCACAGTGGCACAATTTCAATAATACCATATGCAACACTAATTCTATTGTTAGACTTGTGACAAAGTGGTTAGGCATGAACTCATTTACCACTTGTCCTTTAACCGTATTGATAATCTATCCCTTGTTATTTTACAGTTGGCCATAATGCTTTAATTTAGACATTGCTGGTGTAACTTTGCTTTACATACTGTCCCGGGTTTGTTTGTGGTAGCAGTAGTTACATCCATTACATCCATGCATATGTTTCTAAAGCAAATACTACTAACCATCAGGTCATTTGAATTTTCTTCTATTCACAGGTTAATTTATAGTAAATTGTGCTTGCTTATGTTGCTTTGGTTATACTTACCATGTTTGTCCATTTGTTCAGGTCCTATATCTAAAACAGGTGTGTGGGAGGGGCCGCTGCAGTACTTCCTGTTTATATAGGGTCATGGTGTCATTGATCGCATCACTGGGTGCAACCACATGAAGGGTTTTTCATTTTGCATAGTATTGTTTATTTTCTTTAAAGTAACCTTTTGAGTTGTATTGCATGCAGTGTTTTACTTTTCAAACCATTTAGCTATGTAAATGAGTTTGTCAATAGGATGCATAATCTTATTCCTGTTTTTTTTTTAGAATCGTATTGTTTGGTTTAACCTACTTTTCAATGGTAGAGACTAATGAGGTTCAGGTGTGTGTAAAGTCATGTATAAAGCAAGTGAGATTTTGCCTACCAGAGTGGTCTTAAAATGGTATAATGGAGATGCCAGAAATAAAGTACACTTAAAAGAAACTTGACCGGTATGCTGATGCTATCTACTTATCACCTTCCTTGCCACTTGGTCGACACTACCTCACAAGACTCAAGAAATATTCTTACAGTAACTCTTACATATAACCTAAAGAAATCGTGGCAATGTGTTTGTAATGACACAGTAAATGAAAAGCAAATAAATATTTGCATCTTACAGTAAATCTCATAAAAAACATATAGTTTAGGACATTATAGGATAAAATAATTTATACTGACCACATTCTAGGACCATTTTGACATTTCTTCAGTAAAGCAAATGCAGTGTTTTCATTGCTGGTATGCATATGGATATACTGTATAGATGTATGGTAGAGACATAGGTGATTTCTCCAAAGAGTGGGGAGGCAATTCCTCAGGCTTGGGACAGAGTAATAGAAAGCCCATTATATAGTTCTGGAAATAACACAGTCATTTGTCCCCGAATTGTCCATTCTGAAAAAAATATTAAAAAGTCCCCAAAAGTCATTTTCTAAGTTCGTTTCAGGTCTTGTAAAGAAAACACAGCCTTATTGGTAAACATGGTTATTGTGGGTGTCTTGCTATAATTCAAGCCGGCATCTGGATGACTTTCTGGGCAGAGGGAGATATTCCTTGTGTGCATGGCCAGAATCCTGCTTGCTGCTTTTATGATTATAACTTTAAGGTCATTTTTAGGGCATTTCTGTGGAATCTCAGTTTGATACATGAAGCTGCTTTTGTCTTTAGTAGTACCTTATAGCAATGTTATGTGTGCTACATTATGTTCAGTGCTGTGAGATTTATTTAATGTTTCAACTTTGTCTTACCTATTTTCTTCCTCAGACTTCCCATGTGATGTTGACAAGCCGAGGTGCAAACTTGTTTGCAGAAAGCATTGGTATAAGCACAGTCCCCACTGAAACACTGGTGACTGAGTATGAGAGGAAAGAATGGGAGAAGCACAAGAATTACATGACTGGAGTAATAGAAGATTTCAACACTCGATGGTATGCACCTGCAGGATCAATTTCAATTCAGTTTTATTTTATTTATATAGTGCCAAATCACAACCACAGTCGCCTTTAGGTGCTTTATATTATAAGGTAGAGAAAACCCGAATAATCAAAAGACCAAGCAAGCATTTGGTGAGAGTGGGAAGGAAAAACTCCCTTTTAAAAGGAAGAAACCTCCAGGAGAACCAGGCATAAGGGGCAGCCATCTGCCGCGACAGCCTGCAGGTGAGGGGAGAGAGACAGAACAAAAGACACACTGTAGAAGAGAGCATTTTATCATTGGTTATTATTATTAGTTATGAATAATTAATAATTAAATGCAGAATTGCACATAAACACACAGAGTAAAAAAGGTGAGTGAAGAAGAAACACCAATAGGAAGCCCCCAGCAGCCTAGACCTAGGTTTATGAATTTACAAAAACTAAAAATTGTATTGATATTTATGAGGCAAATAAAGGTCAAATATTGAAATTTGGGACAATTTTGGCATCAACCTTACATTGATCGGTTGTCTAATAAATTTTATTAAGCACTGTATGTTATAATGAATCAGATGCGCTTCCCTCTTGTGATACATGCAGCTGTGTCCGAAAAGATTTCAGATCTAATTTGCATTTTCTTTTGCAGCTGATTTTTTTGAATAATGTAACATTTCTTCATCCCAGGGCTCATGATACTGTTGGGGCAGTAGCTCTCGACTCTGCTGGTAATGTTGCATGTGCAACATCGACGGGAGGGATTAGGAATAAAATGGTTGGAAGAGTAGGAGACTCCCCAGTCATTGGTATGAATTTATTTAGTTACATGTTCTAAAACTGCTGTTTTAACACTGACAGTAAAATGATATTAAGTCAAACCAAAGACCTTACATTGTCCAAACATTTCATTTAATCATACTATTCACTGTACTACACGTTACTTTAGCATATTCACAGCAATCTGCAAAAAGGTGTTTTAATGTTCGCTTCTGTTGTTCACGTTCTCTCTTGTAAATAAGGCTGTGGAGGATATGCAGACAACTTCAGTGGTGCAGTGTCCTGTACCGGCCATGGAGAATCTATTCTTAAAGTCACACTGGCCAGACTCATTCTTTCAAAAATTGAACAAGGTAAAGTATCACAAATGCAAACACTTTGTTTATGAGAATTTATCAGTTCTTAATGTTTTAGTTCACTATCCTGAACAGTCCAACTCATGTAATTTTGAGTAATTGCAGTTTTGCAATATTGCCTCTCGCAGTTATTTAGTAAATTGTGTTTCTGAGCAGATTAAGAAGATCTTAGAAGCAATTATTAAAGGAGAATGTGCTGTGAAATAACACAAGCTGAAGTTAATTTTCCATTTTTCATTAGCCAAACTGTGTTCCTATTTCTTCTCCACTTTACAGGTAAATCAGTAACGGAGGCTTCGCAGATGTCTCTGCAGCACATGGGAGACCGTGTCAAAGGAGCCGGAGGTGCAATTGTTGTTTCTCCCTCAGGCCACTGGGCTGCCACGTTTACCACTGAGCGAATGGCTTGGGCTGCTGCGGAACAGGATGTACTGTGGTATGGATTAGACCCGCTTGAGAGATTAAAAGAGCAGTTGCCCCAATAAAAGCAATAAAAAATAACACTTATTTCTTCTTATTAATCACTGTGCAATGTGAGACTATGTTATAATTTTTCTTATATAATTTAATTTTATAATTTTTAACTCACTTTTTCTAACTTGTATTAAACACGTTTGCTACAGGTTAAATAAAATGCATTGTTTTATTTTAAAGGTTGAATATTAAAATAAGGATTATATACATATACTATGAAAAACAAGTGGTCAAAATGAATATTTTGAGAGATTGAATATCAGTAAGCGTTAAAGATGGAAATGCATAACCCAGCTTTTTGTTTTTTTAAATTTTGTTTTGATAAGAAAATCTTTGCTCTTTAATCTTTGAATCCTGGATCACATTTCCAAGTAAAGGGTGTCTGACGTCTTAAACTTTTTGTCCTAAATTTTGTTATGAAAAATTACCTCAAAGTTACATTGTTTGAAAGACTGTATTGAAGTAATGTTAGATCATATTATGGTAGGTAGAGTTGCACTGAATGATGACTAATGACTAATGGATGAATGCAATAAAGGATGTATATAGTATGTGTCAATGTGTTATTTCTTTTAATGTTGATCTCTTAAATCTTAAATAACTGAAACACATCATCCTTTTATTTAATTAATTTTCATCAAAAGTCATTTGATTTTCTGCACTCTTAAAGCATCCCTATTAAAGCAGACTGTATCATTCAGGAGCATCTCGTTCATCATGTAAACAACATTGTTGGCCTCATTTCATCTTTTGAAACAACTGGACACCCATTGATTTAACATTAAATATCTGCTGGACTGCAACACGCTTACATTTTTGTATTCTTCTTTAATCTTCATTTCTCGGTTATTGTGCTGGGGTAGGGTGTAAAGTATATGACATCAATTTCAAACCCAACACTATAGAAAAGAGATATTTGGATAACACACAAGTTGGGTTCAAGAGATTACACCAGCAAATTGTTTTCTGAAATCTCAGTTAGTAAAACTTCATGATAAGGTTGACTTGAAAATTTCAATAATTATGTTTAAAGTAATACATGCAATACATGGAGAAAACTTCATTTTAAGGTAAAGTAAAGACTACTTTACAATAATTATGAAGTGAAACTATGAAACGATCAAGAGAAAGCTTTAACTGCACCATGAACATTAGACAAAATCTAAGTATATAAAGAAAATACTTGCACAATATGAGTCACATAAGCTGATATATAAAAAACGGGCAGTTTAGTTCAGTTCAAAGTTGTCATGCTTATTTTTTCTATCTTTTCTTTTTGAGCATGTGAACGTATGACATTGTGGCAGATATTTTTTTTTTAAATCAAAGACAACCTCAGTAAATATAAAATGTTGTTTTTAGATGAAGATTTAATTTACTAACAGAAAAAAAGCTATCCAAACACACACTTAATAAACATAAAGTAAAGATTCTAAGTAAAATGCATCCGAAATATATAAAACCAAAAGTTTATTTATTCAAATATTAAAACATTAAGGAAAATGTTCTCGGTATAAACTGAATGTATACCAATCGAATAAACTTCATTTGACCAGACTCCATTAACATTAACACTCCAAAAAGTTTTACGTTGCACTTAAATGGAAAATTTACATGTAATTAAATGAGTTAAAGTCAGAATTTTGGGAAGTGTACTTAGTCCTGTGTGGAAAAAAGTAAGTGTCTGGTTGTGCCAGCCCTAGCAGCAAGAACTGCAGTCAAGCATTGGTGATAACTGGCGATGAGCATTTCACCTCACTGAGGAGGAATTTTGGCCCATTCTTCTTTTTAGAATTGTTTTAATTCTGCCACTGGAGGGTTTTAGAACATTAGGAGTCTGTACAAGCCAAAGCTTCTCAATCGAATTTACATTCAGACTTTTAATAGGGCCACTCCAGTACCTCATTTTTTTAATCCAAAACACACCAGTGGACTTACTGATGTGTTTTGGATCATCGCCCTGCTGCATAACTCAGGTAAGCTTGAGCTTCAGGACATGAAATGATGGTAAAAGCGGTAACAGACCATCACACTACCACCACCACATTTGACTGTTGGCATGATGTTTATTTAGTTTATGCCAGAAGTAATGGGAATCAAATTCAACATAGACTTCAAAGTTCACGTTTTGTCTCATTAGTCCACAGAATATTTTCTCTAATCAAAGGATCATCAAGCTGTTTTTGGGCTAATAAGACACAAGCCTTTGCACTCTCTTTGGTCAGCAGTGGTTTTCATCTTGGAAATGCATCGATGTCATTTTTGCCCAGTATCTTTCTTGTCGTTTACTCATAAAGACATGTTCACTGAATTCCCAAAGTCTTAGAAATGACTCTGTAACCCTTTCCACACTGATAGATGTCAGTGACAATTGTCTCTCGGCTGCTCTTGTGTTTCTTTAGACCTTGGCATTATGTGCTGTTTTTTTGTTTGATATGTTTGTTTTTTTCGATCTTTTAGTCTAATTTACTTTGTCAGACAGGTTCTAGTAAAGTGATTTCTTGATACCGCAGGTCTGGCAGAAATCCACCCCAGGTGTGTCTAGGAAAAATTGAACGCAGCTTTCCAAAAAACGTGGTTCACATTTAATTCATGATTTCCAAGGAGGTGCAATTACTTTTTCCACATAGGGTCAGGTAGGTTTGGATACCTTTCCCCCCCTTAATATATGAAATTGCCATTTAAAAAATCTTCTTGTATTTACTCACGTTCTTTCTCTAACATTAAAATACATTTGATGATCTGAAACATGGAAGTATGAGAAATATGCAAACGACAACAACTCAAGAAACAACAATCCTTGATGATCATGGAGTCTTTGCTCGCCTTTTTCCTCATATAAACATGTTTCTATTACAGGACCTGCATTCAGAAAAGAATGGCAAATCTAATCTACTTTACTAAGTAACCAACTGTATTCCATTCTAGGCTGTGTTAAATATGTAACTTTGCCAGTTTTATAAAGCGAGGTTTTCTTCAAGCCTGTTCAGGTTCTCGTGTTCTCTACGTGCGACGGTTGAGAGTTTGATAAAAACACACCGCTTGCGCTTCGTGAAAATTAACCGTCTGGACACTGACAAAGCAGACACAACAAAAACAAACCATCCAGATGTGCTGTCTCTGTACTATCGGCTGCTAAGCTACCTGTAAACACAAGCCACGTGACAACGCCGCGCTGCCTGTCAGGGACTTTGCAGCATCGGGGCGAATGACGGCTGAGTTGGAGGAAGTTACTGGGAGCTGCTGTGCTAGTATGTAACCGTACATGAGTTGGCAACAGCATCGCGATAAGAGAGGTGGGAGTGCTATAAATATGTATATGTAAAAATAACTACTTGTAAATATTTGAGCTGCAAGCATTGGAACAGATGCATGTGGGGGGTCATCAAGTAACGTCCGCTAGCTGCACTCAGGCTACAAACAAACTTGGCAGCTAGGGCCTGTGCGATAGCCGCCTAGCTAGCTCGCCGTCGTGCATATTTATCGTCGAGGTGTCTGACCATATGTTTGCCCATTTTGTTTTCGCGCTTTTGAATTTTTCGGGCGCGGTTGTTTATTGATGCAAATGTGCTACTTTTAAGTGTGAATGGGTTTCAAAAAGTGAGTTAGCTAGGGTGGTAACTTCCTCCACAAGTTACCGTTAGCTTGCTAACATACGCGATTGTCATAAGCTGACATAAACGTTAGCATGTTAACTAGCTAACAAGTCATTTGCAAAACCTGGCGTCAGGAACGCCGTGCTTCTCGTGGACAGAAATATATTTTTGGCTGAACTTAAATAAAAGAATCCAGAGATGCGCTTCAGTTTGCTAGCATTCATGTAGCGTTTTTGGTTTGCATACTGATTGTGGCCTTCTGCAGGCTGTGAAGTCGTGGTGTTGCTTGATGTGAAAATATTAGCATTTACTACTACTCTCTAAGTCGTTGGTTTTAGACGTACTTTTATTGCATTTACATTACTCACCCGATTAAAGTCTTTGAAAATGCACAGAAACAAAAATAGCAGTGGCTAAGAAGCGTTGGTTTAACGTATTAGGACTGCAGAGTAGCTGGATGAGGCTTCCCATATGTGGAGATTTAAGGTATATACCACTGTGCTCATCAGATATAACATGTATACACTAAACTGATGGCAAAGTCTTCAGAAAGTGCACTGATCGCTCGCTGTAACTTTGTTTTTTGTTTGTTATCAGTCACAAGGTTTTCGCTGTCCCTGGAAATCAGGGAATATTTTTTGTTTTTGTTGGTTTGCTTAGTTTGGGCTACACTTGTCCCCATAATTGGATGCATTCTGTGGTGCAGGGAGAAACATAAGACATTGCTGTCTTTGAAAACCAAACATATATATTAACAGTTTATCAGTTTGTCTGCTATTCCTGCATCTTTTCTGTGTTGTTTTTGGTGCAGGAAGGCAGCAGCATTCATGGATATTGTGGACACCTTTAACCATTTAATACCCAGTGACCAGTTGGATGACTCCCTGGTAATAGGTCAGAATTTGGAGTGTGAAGCCAGTAATGAGCTTGGGACAGGACTCAGACTGGAAGATTCACTGAAGAACATGCTCAGTGACAAAGATCCCATGTTTGGATGTGCAAGCACTCAGTTCAGTCTGCTGGATAATGAAGACCCTGCTTTTCAGATTGCTGGCTCCACAAGTATGTTTGAAGGCACCAAAAAAAAAAGTGGCCAAAATGTAGATAAATCAGTGTAGATTCAAACTTTGAGTGAAAGTTAACTAATACATGCATGTGTGGCCGCCTGGAAAAAAAAAAGGTCATCCACAGTTTACTTGAAAAGTTGATGGTGAAAGTTTTAAATATGAAGTTGTTAATGTATAACACTGATTCTTCACCTACAGAGCATTTTATCTGTGCTGGTTTCTGCTCAGTCAGACTTTAACTCTTTAGGTGCTTAAAAAAACAAACACTGTCGAGGGTCGTCTTGTACTGAGATATGCAGGGAACATTGTCACCGTGTTTCTTTATTTGTCAACATGTAAATGTCAGTGTTAGGGTAACTGAAGGCAAGTTAAAGTAGTGTTGTTTCAGTAACGATGGAGAAAAATCCGAAATTTATTTTTGTTTTTTTTTAAAGAAACAATATAAAAGGATTCAGTATTATTGTAAATGTAGCAGTGTCAGACTGCCATTGAATTTGGACTGCAGTTTTTACATTTTTTAAAATTGTATATTTATTGAGGACATTACATTTATTTATTTTTGCTTTTGCAGGTCTCGATAGTGGTTCGGCACCCACAGGCCTCCCTGGTGAACCAGCTGTTTCAGAGAGTGCACAAGTTAAGCAACTTAATGTCAGGCAGAAGAAGCGTTCACGCAGTTTAGAGAACGGTGAGTGGATGCTAATTTATTTTCTTCCTCTTTCCACCCTGTGGAAGTTTTAGAGATGTGCGCAACAAAATGTTTAAACATTGCTGCCCTTGCTATTTGGTTACATTTAGTATTTTTTATCTTATTAATGTACGATTGCAGTTACTGGTTCAAAGGTGTTACGACACCACAGGGCTCCAGCCTCGACAGACTGTTGCGCCCCTTTCTCTCTTGTTCTCTCTCTCTCTCTCTTTCTGTGAATGGAAGTTGTAAACAAGCAAGGGGCAAAGCAAACAGATGACAGGCTTACTAACTAATGTA
>VUQG01020004.1:121517-139830 GCA_015106755.1 Etia nguti
GGGGGGGAAAAAGGGGGTGGGGGGGGGGGGGGGGGGAATCGGCCCAGCAAAGACTCCGATCTGGCCCACTGGCTGATTGGGAAAAGTGAAGGAGGGCATACGTTTTTGAGTAAAGTGTATTTTTATAACTGTAAATTTTACAGCTTTTCCTATTGATAAAGACCTCCCCCATGGCCATTCTTGTTAAAGGAAAGAAATGTGCCTGTTTTTCACCAATCTAAAGAAATTTTGGTAAAAGAATATTTTCTGTGAATTAACAAAAAACAATGAGCTAACAGAACGTTTTCCGTATTTTCATGTTTATCATATAGAAAAAGTGAGACGTGCTGTTGAAATTGTACTTGTTTTTATGTTAAGATATCTCAGGGGTTTAATGTGTAGTTAAACATCTTTACACAGAATTTCACTCATCTGGCCCCTTCAAAATCAAAGTGGTCTGTATGTGGTGGAACTAGATGGTTAGCATTGTGACCTCGCAGCAAGAAGGTCCTTTGTTTGAATCCATCATCTCAACGGGGAACCCCTGTGTAGAGTTTGCATGTTCTCCCATTGTGTGAGTGGGTTCTCTCTGGGTACTTCGGCTTCCTCCCACAGTCCAAAGACATACAGTTTGCGGGGTTAGGTGCATCGATGTTTATAAATTACCCATAGGTGTGATGTAACTGAATGATTGTCCCTTTTGTTAGCTCTTGATAAGCGTAAGAAAATGGATTAACAGATGGGTAGATGGGTGCTTATGTTAAGTTTTACCTTTTGTTTGGAAAGTGATGTAAATCAGAAAAGTCAGCAAAGGAATCAGAGAACTTAATTTGTCCTTTAAATGTATATATTTCATCAGAGAACTGGTATGTACAGTGTTGAAGAAACAAGTAGTAAAATTCCTTTGCTTTAAAAAAAACAATGCAACCTACAGTTACGAGATTAAGGAAGTTTACAGGACTGTATGCAGTCCTGTGAAAAACTAAGTGCACCTCACGATTCAGTACTTGGAGAACCACCGTTAGCGGCAATTACTTCAAGTCATTACTTTAAGTAACTTTAAATAACTACTCTGTATGACTATCAGTCTATCACGCTGTTGTGAAAGAATTGTGGCCCACCCTTTACAACATTTCTTCATTGACTTTTGAGGGTATTTGTTTTTGCACAGCTAGCTTAAGTTCCCACCACAACATTTCAGTTTGAGGTGATTGATTCTGTTGTAGATTTGCTGCTGTACTTGGGATCATTGTCCTGTTGCATGACACGATTTTGGACAAGCTTTAGCTGTCAGACAGACTGCCTCCCGTTTGACTCTAGAATAGTTAGGTGTACAGAGGAGTTCATGATTGACTCTGATTAGATGTCCAAGTGCTGCAGGAGCAAAACAAGCCCCAATCATCACCCCTCCACCCTGCTTGACAGTTGGCTTGAGTCGTCTGTGTTGATATGCTGTTTGGTTTTCAGCAAATGTGCCACTGTGCATTATAGCCAAATATCTCTACCTTGGTCTGTATAAAGAGCATAGAGACAGTAAGGGTGCACTTGGATTTTCACGTCACTGTCAATACTAAAAAACACAATATCAACTACCTAAAAAGGTACATTTCCTACTGTTGTAAAGACCAGAACTTGCAGTTTCACTTACTCGTTTCCATCAAAGATATTAAAACCTTCACCTTTTTTAAGAAACAGCCCTTGCTTGGTATCTCCAAACAAACAGACATTTCTAAGATTCCCCGCAAAGCCATTTGAAAACATTCCCAAGGTTACAACTGATATGTTTCTGTACAGTTCAAACCCTCCAAAGTAAAACTGCCCCCCGTAGTTTAAGGCTACATATCGCTCAAATGGATCTACATTTTCAGAGAGGATCTCCTGGCTGTTCAGTGACACTTGAATAACTGTGCTATTTAGAGATATGGAGACATTGTGCCATTTGTTACAGCAGAGAGTGAGATTTCTGAAAATCAATGGGAGGGAAAGTCTTTCTCCAAGATTGACTGTTATTTTAAGATGGCCCCCTTCAAGGCCAACTGCAAGGTAGTCATCATCTTCATGTTCAGCCTTTCCCATCCACATGATCAGACTGTCATTGGAGACTGTGAGAAAGCTGAAAGAAAGCTGTGTGTATTTTAAGTTTCTTGTGTTGTATTTAGAGTCCCAGTATTTAAAAAAAGAGTTTCCAACAAACTTCAGAGTGCCTGTTGACATTTCCTTGTCACAGTACCTCCCGCTCCACCCTAAGGGGCAAATGCAGTGATATGAGGTGACACTAGATGCCACACATAAGGAACCATGTTTGCAGAGGTTGTTTACACAGCTCACAGACTGGTTACACACAGAACTGGTCCATAATGGCGGACATATACAACTGAATGAGTCACTACTTGTTGCCCTGCAGTGACCTCCATTTTGGCACACCTTGTACCCACAGGCTGTCCCATCCCAGTCACCTATGTTGGCCCCACTTAAAGCTCCCCTTTCTGTTAACTCAAACTCTTGATCGTTGAGTGTAAACTCTCGCAGGCCACCAGTGAAGCTCACCGGATCCCCTTCAGTTGCATCCGTGGAGACAAAGCTCAGAGTCGACGCGCCTCCGACGAAGACGTCAGTAGCAACATCAAGTGTGGCCATGCCTTCAGTCACATTTTCTCTAACTTCCTTGTTATCCAGACTGAGGAAGCCTCGGTTACCAGTTCGGCCAGCCTTAACCGTGTGCCAGGTCCTGCCGCCTAAGTCCACTTGTTCAGAGGACTGCAGGATGTGGGTGCCATCCCCAAGATTGTATCGCAGCTGGACAAACCCAGATGCCAGTGAGAGGCAGAAGAAGTCTCCTGTGGAAAAAACAATTTATGAGTAACTTATTTGAAAAAAGTAATTTCTTCTATTTTTACTGTGGTGAAGATTAGTATTAATATTAGATGTTCACAGTATTGTCTTTTCATTAAGCGTATTATTATTGATTTTTTTTAAAAAACTAAACATTAGACACAGATACAGTTAGGTCCACAAGTTTTTGACCAGTGACTTTTTAAAATTTAATTGAATTTTTGTTGTATTTTTTCTCTACACCACAGTGTATTCTGCATTGAAATACAAAGGTTCAGCTTTAATTCAAAGGGTTTCATAGTCCTCTATTTTCAGAAGTTTTATTTTTAAAAGTAATTAGACAAAGTTATTATTCTATGATAAATACATAAAAGATCTGGAGTCGATTCAAAATTTTGAAACTTTATTTGGTGGCCTTCTTTGGAACTGAACAGAAGATCCCAAGAGATGTTAATGGAAGGAGAAGGAGAAATAAACCGACCAGAGAAACAGCAAAAACTTGTGGCCAAATCAAATCTCACCAATTTTGGTGTATTACCAAAAGAGTAAACGCACTAAAGTGGATGGTTCAGAAAAATAACTTCAGGATATCGAACCAAGTCGAGAACACTCCTGAGAAAGCAGGCTTAAAATGATCAAGATCTGCGATCAAGAGACGCCTTCACGAATGGAAATATGAGGAATTTAGAACTAAGTGCAAACCAGTGAAAGCCAGAACTGGAAAGCCAGATAAGACTATGCCAGAAAACATCTACAAGAGCCTTCACAGCCCGGAAAAAATTCTTTGGGCAGATGAAACCGAGATTAACTTGTACCAACATGATAGGAAACAGAAAACCATGGAGAGGAAAAGGCACACCTCATGATCCGAAGCACACCACATTATCTGTCAAACACGATGGAGACAATTTTATGGCATGGGCACGTATGGCTGCGGGCGTAACCAGTGTTTATTAATGATGTGACTGCTGATAGAAGTAGCGGGATGAATTCTGGAGTGCACAAGGCTATGCTCTCTGCTCAGATTCAGTCAGATGCTGGAAACTGATCTGCTTCACAAATGGATAATGAGCCAAATCACGCAGCAAAAGCAACCCAAGAGTTTCTGAAGCCAAAGAAATTGAATATATTTCACCTGATCTCAGTCCAATAAAGCATGCTTTTCAGTTACTGAAGACAAAAGTGAAGGCAGAGAGGCTTCAGTAACATTGTCAATGATTTAAAATCACCTGTGGTGCTGTACAATGCTAAAATTAGAAAAAAAAAACCCAACAACTATAGACCTAACTGTATATAAAAAATAAAGGATACATTCTCTTTGTGTCTCAATATTTCAAGGCCCTCTCACAGGTGAATATGTCTGTGGGTTGTAAGTGGTTGAACTAAAGACAAATTTATTTTATTCTCTCCTAACTTGTCAGAGTATGGCTTGATTACCATAAATAAAGTACTCATTGATGAATTAAAAATACCATTTATGTCATGATTAATAACTCCAATGTTTAGATAAAAAGTTTCACTTTGACCTAAGTTGGTCTTGTTCCATCAGTTTTTGTTGTCAATGATATGACACTCAGCAGCATACTGATATACACAGTCCACAACGAGAGGATTTGACGTAATAATTTAAGAAATACTTGTTAACCAAAGCACAATATTCTACATGTTTAAGGTCAGGCTTAAAGAAAAAAAATAAGAGCATGTAATAAGTATATTTAACACTGAAATTATATTCAACATATTTAAATTTAAATGCTAATTTTGTTAATCATGAACTATTAGCTACACATAGCAATTGGTATGTGTAATATGTGCTGTGGAGGCAGGGCATAGAGAGGTAAAAGAGCAAATGGCCTAATATGTTACAGCAATCATATTAATTAACACATTGCTAATTAAACCAAAGCTTCCCTAAATATTAATTGTCCTCACCAGCTCTGGCACTGAGATGTTGCGCAATGTAGACAAGGATGCCATCAGGTGATAAAGGCTGGAACTGCACTTTCAAATCAGTCCTGTGTCTTATACTCGTAGGTGGGAATGACATCCACGAGGAGAGGTTAGCACTGAAGAATGGATCACTGATGGTCACAGCTGAACAGAAAAAAAAAAACAATTTAGCAGTTAAAGAATTTAATAGCAAAGGCCTTATTTAAAAATATGAATAATCATAAAAATATAACAGATGCAGGTAAGGGTCACGGCTTCAGTGAGGCAACCTTTCTCACAGTAGAGTCCTGCTGTTCCCAGGGGGCACTGGCAGGTATATCCATTCGGCAGAGGGATGCAGGTGGAGCCGTGGGCGCACAAAGGAGGGGGGCTGTGCTCGACATCACACACAGACACGGTCTCAGAACAGAGCGCTCCCTTCCATCCAAATGGGCACTGGCAACTGCAGACGGGCACAGTCAAACACTGTGTTAAAGCTTGTAAACACTGTCATCTCCTTCTGCAGCATTCACACAGCGAAACCGGTTTTCTGTTTGTTACTGAAGCATAGTCATAATGCATATGGAAATATACATAAAGCACAGCGTTGTTTACTGTATTCCGCTCATTAATAACACTTACATGCGTTATTCATGAGGGGACTCATTAGAAGCAATTGGAAAATGAGCCCACGTAGAGTTTAATTTGCACTTACTACACAGATGAGCCGGAATCCACGCACGTCCCACCGTTCCTGCACTTAACATGAACGCAAGGGGTGACGCCACACTGACCCACACTGCGCCCAAAGGCTGGATGACCCGCAGGTTGTCCCAGCGCTTGGAACTTTCGGTCTCTCCTTGTGCGAAAGTGCACATCGAAAATGCACCCTTTGAAAAGAACAAACGCATCATGAGATAACCTGTGTGTTTCATTTCATCTTCAGTCTCCTTCTCCGGTCTTTCCCTAATAGGAAATTATAAGATGAAACGCAACACGCTTTACTGTCTTTGTACGGAGATCAAAAGGTATGCATACTAAAATCTGCCCAACACAAACGAAAACACGTCTGACAATGCGTGC
This sequence comes from Etia nguti, assembly GCA_015106755.1. Classification (NCBI taxonomy): domain Eukaryota; kingdom Metazoa; phylum Chordata; class Actinopteri; order Cichliformes; family Cichlidae; genus Etia; species Etia nguti. The sequence continues at coordinate 127,341 of VUQG01020004.1, forward strand.
ACGGTTTGAAATGAGTTTCTTTGATGGGTGTTAATTTCATCATGTGAGGGTTTCACACTGGGAGACATACATTTAAACCCACAAAACTTTATTAGATGTTAACTCTCAGATTGCAGTTTGTCTAGTTCGCATCCAAGATGCCCGAGTTGGAATGACTCGAGTCCAATGTTTTCCCCCCATGAAATCATGCCATCACGCCTCTTCCTCATCATATTTGTTTATTGGTTTCATAATTTAATTTTATCAAGACAATATTTGTTTTGGCCTGCACCTGCAAAGCACAAGGCCTTCTATAAATATAAGGCCTGAACACAACACTCGTAGTCATCTGCACATGCAGACTCCCTTCTCTCTGCTGCATTAGTCACTGGCATAAACAGGATGCAGGGGAAATGTCATGCTCATTCATGAATATTCATGGCATGATGCTGTCTGCTTGGCAGACTCGAGTGATGGTTGTGGTGCTGCAAACACAGACCATCAAAAAGCGAAGCAAATTCATAAGGAAGATTAGGCGAGATAATTATTTTTGTTTCAGCTGTGAGCGCATCGCTTCTTGTAAAAGAACCTCGAAAGCTGAGGTCTGAAGTCGAACGAGCCTTCCCGTGTGTGCGGCAAAGTTCTTTTTTCGGGAAGCATTTGATTTACAAATCGGAAAAAGATTTTAAAATAACATTTTCTAATGTCCCTGATCTTTGCAAGTCCAAAAATGAAAGGTAATTAAGCTCAAAATCTTTTAGGAAATCTAATAAAAAAACATTTCAGCATCAAAGCGGTATGAAATCAGAGAGTTTTCAAACGCCAGGCTCGATAAACATCCCCATTTCTGTATATTTGATCAACAGCTTAAATTGACTACCTGATTTTTTTCCTTTTTTTTTTTTTACCCACACAGCCTCTTCTTCCTTCTTTCCACAGGGGAGTGTGGATCTTTTGATAACTGGGAGTGAAGTGCATTATCAGTGTGTTCACTGCCAGCCATCATGATTAGGGCTCGATGAAGGTCACACAGATCTGATTAGGCTCTCATGAGTTCTCATTACATCCTGAGTAGAAAGGTTATGGTTCCACCAGTGTTGCCTGTCTCCGGTAGTGCTTACCATTACAGGGAACTGTGATAGCCTAATACCGCATGGGCAAACTGATGCTTTATCACAGCTGATTTGACTTTTGAAGGCTTATTTGGCGAGTAGAAAAATGAATCAGATGATGATGAATAGGCAAACACACAAAATCGCTCAAGTCCTTAAAAATAAAAAGCTTTTGTTCACCCCAAATGGATCTGCTATGACATTTTACAATAACAAGGTTCACTGCTGTAGTGCGGAGGCTGCCGAATATGGTCGTGATGATATTCATAGCTGTTGTCATCATTATGGTCATGGCAATTTTGCATCACAGCTCTGCACATTAGCAGGCAATATGAATGCTCTCCAAAAAGCATTCCTACATGAGGTCACCTGAGAGAAAGCATAAATGATGTTGATGATGACAAAGATTATTTGGATAGCACCCTTGTTCAAGTGACTTATCAGCAGAGGAATGGATTTACACACAACACACTGTATTGGGTGCAAAGCAATTACAGGGCGCAGATACAATCAACCTCAAAGCTTTGTTCCGGCCTCATACACAGTCTGAGCCTGTAACTCCCTTTTCATTACACACCTTCCCCTCTGCTTACAAAAAGACAGAGATCCTGGGAGAAACTCCAAGCCCCAGTGCTCTTATTCCAGATAGCAACGCTGGGTTCTAATAAAGCTGTAGCAGTCTTACCCTGAAAGCCATGACGGAACCTGGAGCCAAGTGGCAGTAGTTCAGGGGTGTACTCATTATATCCACCTACAAAGAGCTGGTTGAAAACATTGAGGCCCACCAGAGGTCCTGGAGACAATCCTGTCCTGTTACGTTGGCCGTCAACCTGAGACAGACGTAGTACAAATGTCAATATTCAAGATGGCTCACTGTCAGTGAGGGAGCACACTTTCTATAATAATTTGCAGACTCTGCAAAAAAAAATCTGTGACCTGGGATTCATAACTGACTTATTCAGCGCATGTCTACTTATTAGGCACAGCAGCTACTATACATCCCTGAAACCGCCTCCTTTGAGGTAACAAGTTGCCAGGGATCTCAGCCCTCGCCGTCTCGATAGCATCTATCGGATTGCGGATTTTCCCACCGGATTTAGATAGGTGCAAAAAAAATGTATAAAAAACACTCTTACCCTGATCATTGGACCAAAATTATCTGTCGGTACAAAAAAAACTGATGTTTTTCGACTCTGTATGACAACATTTATCAGCCCTCACTATGAAAACATGGCAAGATAAAACATTTTTATGTGTATACGTGCACAGTAAAAACAGGGTTCACTAAGTGGTTTATCACAGTTACTGTAAATCCCTGTAAATTTTATTGAAATGGTTACATGATTTAATTTAAATGTCTCTATACAGTAAGCACACTCTACAGTTACCAACAGGGACACTGTAATCTTCAAATCACCTTCAGCCATCCTGTTTTCTTAGACCTTCCAAACGTCACAGTGTGGATGTTGATCTGATGGTTGAGTCGATCACTAACGATGGTTGCTATCCCTGATCCGAGGTTGAATCTATGTACAAGTCGTCCACTTTTTAATCCCAAAACAAGGAAGTCGTCCCCATCATTGCCTACAAAATATGAAGAAAGTTAACCGCCAAAACAGTACACTCAAAATACACAGGCAAAAAAAAAAGTGTTCCACTTTCATTAATACATTTACATACTTTCACCAAACACAATGGTTTTCCTAAATTGATAATTTTATCTTAATAGAGTGAGAATTCAAGAACAGCTATTCCATGAACTCCAAACAAAATAGTCCAGCTGCTGTGGAGTCATAAAGTCATTTTCTATTGAGGTGGGACGATGTGTAAAGGCTTTGTTGTCTGTGAAGCCCATTCAGTACAACTTTTGAGTGATGAGCTGTTCTCTGTGTGAGACCTATAATGGATTAGCTGAATGTTTGAGTTGTATGATAAGGAGGATGTTGCAGAAAGTTAGCCAATCAATCTCTGATTGATCTATATTCAAGTCTGATGTCTGGGAAGTAATTTTTGGAGTGAAAATGAACAAGGTTTCAGTAAACATGAAAGGATGAAGTTGTGGAAGTCTTGAATATAATTTTTTCTCATTCCACTGTTTGTCCTGGCGATTAGATTTATAGGGTAAGTTAAATGTTTGTCTAAGAAGGTCTCGGTTCATGAGAGAGCTGCAAATAAAAAGGTGCCCCAGGCTTTTTTACGTCTCTCAATGCAGGGAAGTTCCTCATTGATTTTAAACATAAAGTTATGCCATATAGTTGCACGAGTAGATGGAGATAGTCTGAGGTCAAATGTGTCGTTTTTGCTTTTCACCAGGCAGTGAGGATGATATTTATGGTGAGAAATTTAAAGTAGCAGTGGGTCTTAACTGATTTATCTATGAATGCAATGTGCCGAATGAAGAGATTCTTAAAAAGAGTATTTTCAATATGAAGTCAGGCATTGCTGGAGTAGTTTCTCCAGTGTTGACTATAATGAACAACAGGCCCAGCGGTGGAATAATAGGGATGATTGCAAACTTTATATTTTCAGGAAATTTTAAATTTTGATGTTGGAAATGATATAAAAGACAGCTGAGTTTAATCAAAGCAACCAGATCTTCTTTAATGACATTTAGTAGTGAGTTTGAAAATATAAACTGGGCTTGTTGAAACATGGATTTTGAGATTTTTAACGGACTCAGCTGTGTGAAAGAAGCACGGCCAAAGCTGTTAATCAGATAGTGGATTGACAAAGGATGATAAAAATTTTTTATCCAATAATGTTTTCATTCTGTTTAATGGCTCAGGGAAGCAGTTCTACAGAAAAAAAATACTAGTGATAATGAGCTAACTTACCTAATACTACTCCTTATGTAGAATGATCTAGATGGCCATTTGTTGGTGGTTACAGACGCAGATGGTGTATCCATAAGATATGAAAAAGGGCTGCGTGACTTTTCAAATACTCTCGTTTGACATTTTGTTAAAATTTTATATGCCAAGTAAGAAGGGCAGGAGAAGAAGATGGTCTTTGATGGCTACGCAGTTTTACTGCTTGGCCTCCAAAATATATTGCACCTTTGAATTCGTAACATTTCAAGAATGCTCTTTAGTTATTTGAGTCTTTCATCATTCATATTACTCTTATTTTTTGTGCCTCCACCTTGATGGCTCTTCAAAGAAACAAGTGCGCAAGACCCATGATCTTGTGTTTCTATTTCATTATTATTATTATTATTTTTTATTATTATTTTAATGAAATATGCTGAGAACAAAGGCATAGCAAGTATCTGCTTCCAAATCCGGCCCCCCGGGAGGGGGATCCTGCTGACCCCAAATAGCGCACATTTACACCTAATAGTCCATCTAATTGAATTAGCTGTTTACTTCTTTTAAGAAGCTTGGTTCACGTGTTGATTTTATCAGAGGAATGCTCACATGCTTCTTTTGAAAGTAAAAAAAAATAAGTGTTTAGCTGGAAATCAGCAAAGTGTTGAACTCATTAATGCCTGAAAATCTCATAAGAAAGAAAAATCCTTAGGGAACAGAGGATCTCAAAGACTTGTGGAACTCCATTAGACAGCCAATATCATACACAGCAGGTGACACTAAATTGCACTAGTGTTTCTTTCAAAATCCTCAAATCAGTTTGGAAACTAAAACCAACAAAGCAAACTTCTTAAATTATTTTTTCATTGGAGCTCATAGATAATTTGAACTGCTATGCAAGTGTCAGGATTGGGCTCACCTTGTCCTTTACGTCCAGCAAACAGCATGAGGTTGTCTTTGACAGCAGATGAACTGTCCGCAAGCGTAAACTTCAGCTTGAATTCGTAGAAGAAACTGAGGCTCGGGATGGAGGAATAAGCCACGAAGGAGGTGTAACCAAACTCATCACTTCCACTGAATCTGGGACGAGTGATATTGACGGCTGCAAAGCAAACACATTCAGAACACGCTTGAAAGCTCACATTTGTACTGTATATGCTTATGGATTAGCTGCTGCAGGCTCTGCGGTGCATGTGTGTTCATAATGTTCAAAGTAAGAGGTCTGATTCATCATTCACCTCAGAGCCTACCAAAAGATGGCACTATTGCCACACAATACAGACCAGGAGTTGGTGAAACATTTCCTCATCCGATGCTCTAGCATGATGACCTGTTTTCAAATACTACCACCTTTTCTCATCCTATTCTGTTTTCATTAGTAGCTGTTTAGGAAGGATTCTGCCGAGCAAGCTTAGCGTCGTACCCTTTGTTCACAAGGGTATCGCAATAACCCCAACGATATTCAATTACAATCTCAAGTTTACTTATTCTGAACGCATCGTTGATTCAGTAATGATCCTGCTTGTACTCCATTTCAGCATACCCATCCACTTGATTTTACACAGGGGACTCGATGTGAATTTGCCCATGCTTATTGAAGACTACATGCCGCTACGTTGCTGTTGTTGTTGCAGTGTGGATTCAAACACAAAACTGCTCTTCTTCACTCAAACACCTTGCATATTCTTCTTCAGCCCCAGGCGATGGCTTAGAGGGCTTCAGAGCACCCCTCCGCGACTGCCCTCAGCTCTGTTTGGCTGCTAAATTATTAATAAAGCCGCAAATGCTTCTGTTATCATCTCCAGTCTGCTAGAGCTGGTTGTGTTTGTCTATTGCTTCATGTAGTGTAGTGGCCACCATGTTATAGAGCCAACACCTATTTTTAAACCGTGCTGTTTTTGATTTGATATCATACATGATGCTTTTTTCCCCCCTATAATAACAACTGAGCTCTCTCTTTTTCTTTCCACATCAGCACCCTTAACATATATTTTCTTAAATGAAATGCTGTGTTTCTATACAACTAGTTTATCCCTGTAAATACATAATTTGACCAAGATTTACAATGAAAATGTATTTCCAGACTGACTTTGACTGACTTAACATTTGTGCCACTGCTTTTGAAAATTGTTCTTTGTGTAAGTGATGGATATGTCATGCTGTTGTATATCTTTAATTAAACAGCTCCTTTTTTAATTACTGAGCATCTTATCTTTTGAGACTAAAGTTCCTTACTGTATAGATCTAATGCACCAAAGTTTCTTTCATTTTGCATATGTTGTTAATTTTGTGTCATCCAAATGACATAAAACGGGGCTAATTTAAAGTACGCCACATATTTGATATGTTGTGAAGGTGGCTGAACAATCATTTCCTCTCAGTTATCTTTGGGAGTACTAAAAAGATCACAAAGACCTAAAAGTGATTGATGAGTTTTAGGAGTTTAACAGAGTACCATTTCAGTAAATAGTCCTTTATATTTCTTTGTGTTTTTCCTTGTATTTTTTTTCTTTTTGAAGTTTTTCTCTGGGCATCGGCTGCTTTTTCACTAAATTTTAGTCACGTCTTTGACCATTTTGAGAGCAATATTTGTTTGATAACTAACTTAACACTGAGCTATGAATTATTCAAGCATAAAAAAGTGCATTTCCCGTTACTCATTGGATGAACCACTGTTGTGTCTACACGTAACAGATAGTTTAGCAAAGAACGAACTTTAAAATGTACTGTTAGACACCTTGTTACCAGCAGCCTGTCGCAAACACAGAGTCTGTGAGGGATAAAATAGTAATTTTTTTACCCCGTCAAGTCATTTCCAAAGAGCTATTAGATGGAAATTTGATATACCTTGGCATGGTGTGACAAAGGTGGTGTTGTGTGGTACACACAGTGTAACAGTGAGTGTCTACAGCCATCGGTAAAAACATGGTGGAGGCTCTATCATGGTTTTGGGCTGTATTTCAGCCAGTGATGGTTGATGGAATTATGAATGTTGAAAAGTATCGTCAGATTAATGTTGAGATCCAGAGCCTAGATCTCAGTATTATTAAAGCAGTGTGCAATCATCTTAAATGAGATGGAACAAAAGGCATCCAACACCCAGAGAAGAGCTTTGATTGGTCTTCAAGAAGCCTGGAGGATTATTCCTCAAGACTACTTAAAAAAAAAAGACAAGAAAGCTTCTCCAAGAGAGCTCAGGTTGTGTTAGAATAACAGTGGACATTTTCATAGCAAAATATAAAGAAATAAGAGGTGGCTCTTAGAGACCTTTGCACATTACCATACATCTTATGCTTTACTGTTCCTCATTAATTTCAGTAAGCAGTTACCTACTACATTAATAGTATATTGGCATACAGTTCCCATTTATAGTTTCCTTTAGCTAACTCTTGTAAATACTGTTGAGTGGAACTGGTGGTTATGGAACATATTATTAACAAAGAAGCTTATGGACTGCCTTCACGAAGTGCATCCATCTGTGGATTATAACACCACATCCTGTCAAATAATATTACATAGCATTTCAACTTTGCTGTGTGTTTGTGTAATACTGTGCACAGGAGCTGCAGAGGAAAACCAGAGTGACGTGCAGCTCTGGATCGTGAAATGAATTCAGACATAAAACTGCATGTATACAGTATGCAGCTCAGCTGAAAAAAAATATAAATAAGTAAATGCTGGGCAAACAACACTTTCTCAGTTTCTATCGAATGAACGGCTTAGAAAAACTTACACCACTGCTAAACTAAATTGCTGATCGACAATAATGTTGCACATGTTCAAAGAGAGAAAGAGTGAAAAATTGATTATATGAAATGCAAAAAAGACATTTAAATAACTCGTGAAGGTTAAATAAAGTTGCTGAACTCTTCTACATGTAAAGTCTTAGAACGTCTTGAATTTATTTGGCTTTATTTGATTCATTAAGAGTTACATGGCAGGTGAAGAATTTATAATTGTCAGCTGATGACTTCTAGAGCTGATAAATTCTGACTCTTCAAACCTTGTGGTAGCACTCAAAAACCATGAGCTCCTCTAAGCAAGTACTGAGATCTGAAAATGAAGCTAATTGATGCCTACAAAGGAGGGGAAGGCTATAAAAAGATATCACGGCGCTTCAAGCTTGCAATTTCCACTCTATGAAATGTCATTAAGAAATGGCAGAGGATGGAAGATGTGGAAGTCAAGACAAGATCTGGAAGAGCAAGAAAACCTTCTGATAAAGCTCTGCAATTTGCCGTGCTAAAAGACAAAGCAGATCCACGGGATGGGTTAGCTGATGGCATGCAGTGCATTGATAAACAGGGTATACATGGAACAACCTTACCTGTCACACCATCCCAAAAAGTATTCTGGAAAATGTCAAAAGCTAAAGTTAAAATTGAGCTCTTACATCCATATAATACCAACAGTATTGTATGGTTGAAGAAAATTGAGCCCAATTTAATGAGACGAACACCTGAGAACCATTTTAGCATGATTGTGGAAATACACTGCTTTAGGGTTGTGGCACCCAAAGTTTAAATGGATAGAAAAGAATGAATTTCAAGTATTACCTGAATGCAAAAAAAAAAGAAAAAAACTAAAAAAACCTCACAACAGGATAATGATCCCCAAAAAGGCTCAAAATCCAAGCTGAAATAAGAAACATGGACTAAATCTTACTGAAAGGTCCATGACCTGCACATGTCCTGAACATCTGCGGTCAGAGCTGCGTGTGCAAAAAACCCCAGAAAGTGTCCCTGAACTAGAAGTGAACTTCCAGAAAGAGTCAAGAAGACGAAAGTAACATAAAAATTTCATGAAATCTTTTTTTTCCCATTTGAGTTCAAATATAACAAAATATGTCATTTCACCACTTTGACACATAAAATTAAACCGATGCAACAGCATTTAGCTGTATAATAACCAGACAAGGCTAGTCTAAGACACACACTATAAGTGTGGAGTAAAATATATAAATCTGTATCTGTAAGAAGTTGTACTGTACTGACAGTATCGTATACTGAAAATGCGGTACATTGTTTTCCATGTTTTATTTCTATCAATTCCAATCATGAATCTTTAACAGGAGGTATGTCAACTTGTGTACAAAGGTAGATCATTAATATTTCTGAGTGAAGGCATCTTCAATACGCATGAATGTTTCATGAACTTGATTCTGGAGGCATTCCAGCTTTGCTTCCTAGTCTTGCCTTTCCTCCATTTCCTGGTTGTTCAGACCACCTGATGGGAACTGAACCAAAGAATGGAAAATATGGCATTAAGAAAAAAATACAAAACATATTGTTACCATTTCATCTGTCCTAGTAGACACAATAGAAGGAAAAAAATAAATAAAAGACAGCCCTGCTGCCGGCTATCACGACTTGTATTTTGCTAAGGGCACCACATAAGGAAACATGCTCCAAAGTAGCAAGTATTAAAAAAAAAAAAGTCCTGGAAGGCTGGAGACCTTAGGAGTGATCAGTTTGTCTCTGATCTTGTCTGATGTTATCAGGATTAAAATTCAAATGTCAGCCATATACTTAGTGTGAAACTGGAAGGTTAAATTTCTGTGTTTGGCATGTGGGTGCTGAGATTCTGACAGGGGCTGTGGCATGGCTGAGCGACTTATATGCCAAGCACCCTGCTGCCACCACAGCCAGTTTAGTCAAGCAAAACCTTTTGTTTCTGAGAGCCATGACCTGTGAAGCCCTCTTCTTTATGGCATTACTTTTTGGAAAACAAGCACATAAAATAATACAGAAAGCATCTTAGAATAGAAAGATAGTTCTATAATATAAAAAAATCCATTTAATAATTTCTAGGTATCTAATTTTTCTGAAACTTTTGAGTGAAAACAAAACCATTTTTAAAACACGTTGGCTGTCCCAGACAGTAAAAGACAAGGACGCAGTTTACTCAGTTTATAGGTTTAGTCATTCATTTTGGGGCATATTAAACAATTTAAGTCTAATTTGTAAATCTCCATCATGCTATATGTCAAAATTAAGGATTTAGGGGTATGAAACTGCATGCTCATTGGCTAATGAGTTGTCAATGCGAGCCAGTGATAACTTGTTGTCAATCAAACTTTACCCATCACTATCATAGTGTTGTATAATAACAGCTGTGAATATAATTTGTAGTTTGCGTTGCACATCTGTAGTAAAGTATAAGTTAGTTATTGTTATGGCACAGTGCTACGGGACCTACACTAAGTAACCTTTGTGGATTTAAACATCTCCAATGTAACAGTGACCGCCACCAATCAGAGACGTTGGTCTTTCAATTTAGGATTGTGGGTAGAGTAGTTATTTTCTGTGACATCCCAGATAAACACATGTTGAATATGTATTGCAAAATACATGAAATTTATTGTTGTGCTCTTTATGGTGATATTAGGCCCACCCATCAGCTGTTCAAAACATCTGCTTATAAAGGGCAGCCAATTGGATCAAGGAAAGAAGTGGAGCTTTAAAGGGAGATAAACTAGCTTGTTTCAGATAGCGAATTGAAAGTCTGTGCAGAGGCCCACTATAAGATATGCAGTTGTGGTCAGTAATTTACGTACGCTCATCATGTTCATGGACATGACAGGAGTTTAGTAATTTAGTCATTTAATTTCTAATCAATTATTTGAACTTTTCTTTTTCCAGGGTGGAGTGTACATCTTTAATGAATGTGAAAAAGGAAGATTTGGGTGCACAGGTTTTAATTTATTTTGGATTTTCTCCAATACACACAAGATCAAACTTAAATATACACATGCAGCACCACTTATATGTGGTTCAATGTTTATTAGCAAGCTGCATCTTGACCAAAAACCTCTGATAGCTTCTGGCACAAGACTGGCTGGATATTTGACCACTCTTCTTGGCAGAATTGGTAGAGTTCATTTAAACTGTTTGGTTTCCTGGCACAGATCTGACTTTTTAAGGGTTGTCCAGAAATTTTACAGACATTTTAACTAGGACTGAGGTCAAGGCTTTGGGAAAATCAATCCAGAAGCTTACTATCAGCCTGATTTATCTATTCAAAAAACAGTTTTGCTATGTGTCTCTGATCATTGTCCTTTTGGAACACCCAACATTGTCAACTGTCTAGCTGTTGATCTGAGGTGAAGTTGAAGAATTTATGCAATGTACCAGTACCATAGCAGCAAAATAGTCCTGGTGCATGTTGCTACCACTACCATTCTTGACAGCTGGTATAGTATTCTTGGGTTTGAATGCATCACCTTTACTCCTCCAAACATACAATCTTTGTCTCATCTGACCATAAAATCTTTGTCCAGAAGGCATGTGGCTTTTCGATTTTGGAACAGCAGCTTCTTTCTTGCTTTGAGCCCATGGTGATGTAAAACTTAGTTCACTGTCGACAGTGACACTGGTGTTCCAGCAGTTTCCAGTTCATGGTAGGCTTGAGCCTTGGTGATTACTGAGTTGTTCCTGAACATCCTAATCAAATTTCTCTCATTTTAAGGTGACAATCTGGCTCTTCTTCCAAACCTTGGCAAAGCATTAACACATCTGAAAAACTTGTACAATTGTTTGAAGTGATGATATTTGAATCTGCATTGCAGAAATGGCTCCAAGAGACCTTCGGAGCTTGTGTAAATCTACAATTCTCCTTCTTAGATCTTCAGTAAGTTCTTGGATTTTCACATTATTTTGTATATTTGAGTTAGTGCTCTCAAACAAATCTTACCAGCTGAAGTCAATCATGATCACTAATGGGAAGTTAATAGACCTTTGACTTGTCAATTGAAAAGACACTGTAAAACCTTGAGCACCACTTATTAAAAGATTTAAGTGAATGTTTGTATATATTTGAGTCGCTATAAGGATTGTTTTGATCTCTGAATCATACAAAGCTACTCTAGAGAATAACAATAGGAAGCTAGAAATTTGCATAATAGTTCTCAATTAAGTGTCAGCAACATTCGCAAATAGTACCAATCACAAAACATGATAAATGTTCAAAAATTATTGTAGTAAACTGCTTATTACCCTTACCTTTAAAACATTACTAATGCAGAGCAGCAGCCTGACATAAGAAAAACATATATATTTGAGACAGTGCTGTTGGAAAATAAGATCTTATAAACTTGAAATAGGCTAGAATATTCACACAAGTAGCAGCAATTTTTGTCCTGATTATCTGACTCCAATGGTGGAGGAAGATTTTTCGCTTTTTCAGCAAAATGTAATTTCATTAATCTCCAAAAGTTGATTCTGTTCATCTGGACGTAGCGTTTTGTGGGAGAAACGTTTCGTCACTCATCCAAGTGACTTCTTCAGTCTCAGCTGACTGCAGGTTTCCCCAATCTTATAAACAGTACATTTGCATAACGACTGAAACCAGCCCACTGAAGGAACAATGGGCTGGGAGGGCAGTTCCTTAATCTTAATTATGCAAATTCTCATGACCATTGATCACCAACCACTGACCAAAACCCACTGATCAAAGCCCACTGATCAATGGCCATGAGTACCATTCACAGAGAGTTGGGGAATGGCTGCAATCACAGCATTGTAAGATGGCGAAAGATGTACCCTTAGGCCCCCTCCTCGATTCAGAGATGGTCTTTCCCTTTTCACGTAAATG
>VUQG01020005.1:5126-21568 GCA_015106755.1 Etia nguti
GGGTGGGGGGTGTGGGGGGGGGGGTGGGGGGGGGGGGGGGGGGGGGGGGGGGAGACTATGGCCTCGTCTCCCTCTCTCCTTGACTGTGCCTGGTGTTTGTGTGTGTGCACATCTGTGCTAGAGGCAGCTGTTGTTTGCTGATGTGTTTCCGCTTCCTCTGCCCCGAGAAGCAGCCTGTGTGTGTGTGTGTGTGTGTGTGTGTGTGTGTGTGAGCGTGTGTGTGTGACAGAGAAAGAGAAATGCATGCTTTGATTTGAACAATGGCCTCTCTCCTGTTTAGGCATGTTAGCGGTGATTCCACTGACATGACAGGCAGAGAACAAATGTCAGAGATGTGGCTGCTCTGAACGCCCCACCTCAAAAAAAGTAGAATGGTTTAGTCCAATAATGTTTTAGCAAAAATGAGAAATGATGAGAATGAGATGGAAGGGTTAGGGGCTGTGATTTAAAAAAAGGCAGCTTTGTTTTGGGTCCCCTTGTTGGACTGTCTGTGTGTGTCCGTGTGTGACAAAAATGCATCCAGGAAACAAAAACAGACCCCCCCCCCCCAACAAAACAGGAACCAGTCCTATACTAAAAATCTAATCTGTCATACAGAACAGCAGAATATACAGGCCCAAAAACACTCCTATGACAAATGTTGCTGTACATTATGTAGCAACACACACGTAGCATTTAGCGACACAGACATACGTTTGTATGTGCAGCGGCTTCTGAAGAGCCTCTCGTGACTGCTCTACGCATTTGAGGAAAAAGAAAACTTCTACTTTGACATCCAGCCTAAAGAGAACTTGCTTCCAAAGGAGATCAGTGTTTTTAAGCCCGTGACCACCGAAAACAAGCCGGTGACCCTTTCCAGGCTTCAAATCTTCCCTCTTTGCCGTGCTAGAGATACACCATACATTATCCTTTGTGGTTCCGATTTTTCTTCCCCCCAAAATGACATAGTGCAGACTTCTCAAACACACAAGCACACATGCGCACGCGCACACACGCACAAAAAAACGACAGTCTCTAAATGCACCACTGCAGCAATGCCTCTGATTGAGGGGGATAATAAGCAAAAGACTGTACTGATCCCCGAAAGAGTTAATTAAAAAAAACAAACTAAAGTGAAGCCCTCAAATTGAAATAGTAAGTATGGAAAGAATTATAATGGGCAGCTGGGTCAACTTTAAAACCCTCAAAAACGGCAACATAAAGATCAGGGGAGACATAAGCGAGTCGAGTGGCTTCATCCTTCCTCCAACCCTCCTCCTCCTCATTCACCCTTCCACTGTGTTTTTTGGCTTCTGCTCTCTCTCGTTCTTCTTCTCGATTACGGTCACTCTGCTCGCAGTAATTAGGGGACTCGTCTCCTCTTCCTCCTCAGACAGATGGAAGATGGTGTAGGGGTGGGTGGGGAGGAAGTAGAGCTGGATGGGAAAGGGTAGCAGAGCCAAAAACAACAAAAGAGAAAAGCGACAAATGGGGCTGGATCCAGGCAACAACAACAGAGGGTCTAACTAGAAGCAGAAACAAGGTTCAGTTGTAACATTTCATGAACTTTAATGGAAGAAAACAGACAAAAAAGAAAAAGTGTGAGCTGTGGTAGGAAGACGAGAGGTGAGGGCTGAGGTGGAGGGGAATATGTAGGATGACGGGAGGAGGGAGCAAGGGGAAGGATGCCATCATTTCTTCTGAGGCGTGGAGAGCTTCTGCATCCCTCGGATCTTGTCGAGGAGCTCTGAGATGAAGTCCTACGGGGAGACGGCAAGGACAGAAACACATGCGGGGACTCAGAATGACAAATATGCACATCAGAAATGTTCACTTGAAGAGGCAGAGGGTGTTCATGAGCAGGGGAGTGAAGAACAACTATGTTTTACCTCGGTAGGTTTAAAACAGTCAACCAGCAAGTCCTGCAAAACAGGGAAACACGGGATGAAATGACGCTCTGCTGTTTGCAGCCTTCTTTCATGCTCGGAAACAGGTGCGCACGTGTGTCCTACCTTGACCCTGGCTGCCCGTTCAACATCACTGGGCATGTCGAGCAGTTCATCCACATCTATCTCCAGCTCGGGGATGGCCTCTTCCTACAGCACATGTAACAAAAGGAGGAGAGAAGAAGAGCATAATCAGAGACCAAACATCCACCAGGCTTCCTTATAAATGACAGCTGACAATGAGCACGCACGCACACACAGTACAAATACTAGCGAACCTCTTTCCACGGACACATGGAAAGAAATCCTCATCCTGTCTATTCTTAGTGACTGTGTTTATATTATGTGGTTGTCTGCAAATAGACCAGCAAGTGTAAGCATTTCTCTCTCTGTATGACGTGGTACAGTTATTGATGAATGTCCGACTGTGGACACTAGAGGGCGGCGTGCTTCCATCAGCCCAAAGCACATGGCAGAGAGACATGAGGAGACAAAGAGAGGAAAAACAGCACAGACAGGTTTCATTTTTTTTTAATCTTCTTAAATGAAAAAAAACCCCCAAAAACTTTATTTTCAAGGTTGGAAAACTGAAGAATAAAAAAATTAATAATCTGCTTAAAAGCTGTGCTTATTTAACGTTACACAGAGAGCAACATAACTGTTTGGGGGCTAGAAATACCAGTGTAAAGGAATTTTACCTTTTGCCACACAAAATAATTAAAATGAATGGACTGAAATTTGTAGCTTGCTTTGATCCCACGAGTTACACAAGGAGACAGGGATGCTCGTCTACCAGCTATTTAGCTTAGTTTAGCAAAAACACAGTGAGAAGGAGGTGGCATCTCATGTGTCCACTGTGTCAAGATTCACAAAGACATGGTGCTGCAGTGTTTTATTGTCTGTGGAGAGGGCCATGTAGCTCATTTCCCATCATTTCTCAGGTTTACGTTGGGCAAAACAAAGCTATCCATCCATCTATAGCTTACAATGCAAGAAAGTCAGTGTGCTGTTTGAGATCAAGTAAGAACACGTGCATGTCCTAAAGCTAACACCTGAGAAGAAAGAAACAAAGACACCAAATGGAGCAACACAGAGTTAGAAACAGGAACTCGTTTGGATCCTAACAGGTCTTTAAAGTGTCCTCCTTCAAATCTATTGTGCAAAACTGGAAACATTTATTTTAGAATAATTACTATTTTCTTTACAGACAGCTCATTACTGAAAGCTAGGGTGCTAACTGCTGATGGGCACCCTTGTTGTATTCAAGTAAAAAACAGTTGAAAGTGGGAAATCTCCTTTGAATTGGGAATTTTTACAACTGCATTTGCATTTAGAAAACTTGGACTTTAATCCATATTTAAAGCGAAGTAACTACATAAATTAAAATACACATTTATACACCTAATATAAGCCAATCAGTCATTGCCCAGTTTCATCAGGCTCACATCTAACGTCGAATTAGTCTCCAGGCTAAAGAAAGCAGTTAACAGCGAGTTCATCTTCGTCTCAGTTTCTCCTTATCCAATCAATTCTTTCTTCCGATTAATCTTTCGCTCTATTAAAAAGCTTTATAAGTCTCCGTCTCTCCATCTGCCTCGCTCGCACACACTGGCTCAGTGTGCTCCAGCCAAGCTCTTCACCGCTGGCGACAAGAACACACGCACGCACACTCGTACAAACACTCTGTGCCCCCCCCCCCAGCTCTTTTGCAGCTCAATTGCTGCCCCTATATTCATGTCGTTCTCTAGGAATCTCTCCCTCGCTCTCGTCCTCTCCCTCGGTTAGAGTTGCCCACACCAGCTGTCTCTGCACCTGCCTGACTGCCCCCTTATCCCATCACACAAAACACACACACACACACACACACACACCAGTCAGCCGGACTCACAACCACACATGGACAGGGAAAACATGCTGTGTGGGCACATTAACAAAGCGGTAGGTTTACTTTGGACAGTGAAAATGGTTCAACGTCTCGCACACACCTTACACATACGGATTAAAGAATTATAGGAAGGGCATTAATAAGTCTGAGCTGAAGTGTGTGTGTGTGTGTGTATATAAAGGGGGGAGTATAAGGATTTAATTTGGGGCAGTCTGTGTGTGTGAGATAGAGACTGTAAGTGACAGCTAGACTTACTGTCAGCAGAGCAACACAACCGCACACACACTGACACACAGGCCAACATGCAGATATCCTGTAAGCACCAGTGCACACACACACGCACACACACAGGTCTGACACAAAGACTGATCTGCACAACATGTGGCCCCCATGTGCTTCTAAATGAGTTCAACAAAAAGTCTTTTCTTTTCCTCCTTTTTTTGTTAACTCTGTATCTACGCGAGACCCTCGTGAAGTGAGCGTAAAGGACGAGGTGGAGAAAAGCATAAATGTTTCATACGGCTTAATGGAAAAAGGTTTAACAGACGCTGTTAAATCTGAGAGGGGGGGGGACGCCGAGAGGAAGGAAGGTAAGAGGTTAAGGAGCATATCGAGACGAGGGAGCAGCTGAGTGGAGCAGACTGAAAGAGAGAAGCCGAGGAGGGGGAGAGAGATAGAGACGGAGAGAGAGTAGGAGTGAGAGAGATGTTGAAAAAGGCCGGAAGACAGGCTTCTGAGAGGAGACACAAAGAAAGCGGGGAATCACGAGGGAGGATTTCCAAAACAATCCTCCAGACTGACTTACTGAACTAGTCTGGAGGGTTTTTTTTGTTTTTTGTTTTGTTTTTTTTACTGCTGGCTGCAGAAGATGCAGTGTGGAATAAAAGCTGATTACAAGATATTGACAAGCACTGAAGGTTTGGAAACAAAGCAGAGCAGAGCAGAGTGCAAGTAAAGGAAGGAGGGCCTGCTTTATTGTGAACTTTACAAAAAAAAGGATGAGCCTTCAGAAGAGCATCAATACTCGTGGATACCTGCAACTAACATGCAACAGCAACATAATACAGCAAGCAATGTTTTCAGGATTTTTTTTTAGAGGTAGTCAAAAAAATATTTCACAATAAAAATCCACCTGATAACTTCATTTCATTTTGGTCAGACCTCCTGCCTAAACACAGACAGGTACTGCCCCATAATATTATAGTGGGCAACTGGTGGTAATGGAGTTAGGAAACGGCAGGCTGTGGACCAAACCACTTTGAGGCAAATGAGGGGGGGGGAGTCCAGTTTTCAAAACATGAAAATAGCTTTCAATTTATATCGTTTAACATCATATAGTAGGACTGTCACTATACTGTGCTACCCTAGACCTCCCTTTAGCCACACCCTCACCTGCCACCCATTTCACCAGCATCACTGGAAAAAAAACACCGCAAACACGCGGTTCTTGAAACTTAATTACCACTCTTCCTGACAAGCTCGCAAATGTGATTCGCGCACGGTGAAACGAGAGAGAGCGACAGACAGAGACGCCGATCGTCTGGAGGCTTCCTTCGCAACGGAATGAGAACGAGATGTGACAGTATGAGAGCGCGCTGTGTGTGAGTGCGGGTCACAGTACTGTCTCTCTCTCACGGGGAGGGCTGTGTAGTGGCTGCAGGCTCGGACATTTCAAATGCCAGATACAGCTACCTCACTGGAAAAACGTACCACCACCACCACGCACACTCGCATAAACGCGCACAAAGACCTACAAGTGGGTCAGTGTCCTTGTGTTACAACAACAAAAAGGCCCGTCATTGCTACTGGAAATACAGCTGGTGAAAATAATGACATGACAGCAAAGGCAGATGTTAGTCAATGTCTTATCGACGTGGAAAGCTTCACGTCGGTGTAGATGTTTATCACAGGACACGGCATGTTTTCCAGTGATAACTTCATGCATGCAGTAACCGATTCCTTTGATAGGATGCGGGCAAAATGTGAGCGGAAAAAAAACAACAAAGAAGAGAGAGTGATTATAAAAAAAAAAATGTAAAGACGTAGGCAGAAAGGCTCAGGTTCACCAAAGGCTGGATGACAGAAAGCCACTTTTGCTTTTCTGGTGCCTCAGTAACAAACCAGGATAAAAATAACCGGACTCGGGGATGGCCAACAGCCCGTTCTGCTATAAAACACACAAACAATGCTTTTGGCTGCGTATGATACGGGAAAGAGAGACAGGCGGAAAAAGGAAGTTGAAAACAGAGGGGAGTGATGGCTCCGGTAGACAGGATGGAGGAAGGAGGAAAGGGAAGAAGTAGGAAAAGTAGGCCGCGTGGCAGTAAACAATGACACCCACTGCAGTTTCTTTGCGCGCGTTTCTTTCGACTTGTCTGGCAAACGCACACTTTATGCATCCATCACAAGATAATAAATCAGACTAAATCGCCCTGTGTATATTTGCATTAAGAGAGTGGCACTCCATTAAAACTATTACCCTGACTTGGCATGGTGACACAGGTATAAAACGTGTGTGTGAATGCTGACAGTGATGAGTTCCAGGCACTCGTGTTGGCAATGAGAGCACAGTGGCTGAAATGCTTTCACTGCTACTGTGTGTTTTGGTTGTCACAGATGAGAGGAGATGGTGTCCATACCCTCAGATCTACACCGCAGTTTTAGTTAATAAGGATCAACTGGGCAAGATGACGCAGGAACTCTGGGCTTGAAAAACAAAGCCAAAAGTGCAAAATATAGGTGGGACATGATGTGCAACGTGCTTTTACTGAATCCAATGTGCAAACGTATTATAGCCAGGCTACCAGCTGCTTGTATTCCTGTTATATTCCTACAGAACAGGAAGATTGCTGAGCACACATGTAATGGCTAAATGTGAATTTCTGTTAAATGTAAATTTCTCTCTATGTAAACAGCAACAGATATGTGATTTTCAATTATTTATCACGTTAATTGCTGTATTATCAGAAACAGACTGCGTGTAATTGTCAACTTGAACCCATTCAGCTGCTCTCTGATAGCGTGACTGTCTTATGGTAACATTCGTGGCAGGTTTGTTGGTATGTTTGACAATCTCATTATGCAGTAAAAAAAAAAAGTGAGATAACTTTATCTCATTGGAGAAAACAGATACCAACTTTAAGGACATCGTTTGCAGTTTAAAAGAGGCGCTAAATCGTAGTATGTTATTGGAATACTCACCATATGCAAAACCCTAAAAGTCACAATAATATTGAACCGTGACTGAAGTTTTGTGATAATATTGCATCATGTGGTGTCTGATGATTCCCACCTCTAACAATAAAACCACAGGAGGTGAATGCTTTTATGATTCACCAGTTTATTATACATTAAGGCTTCAAGTTCGCTTTAAGTGGCAGGTAGGGCCACCCATCTACCTTGATCCACCACAAAAAAGGTCTATGGTCTAGTTCTGGTGACTGAATTTCTTTGGGCTTTATCTATATGTTAATGGAAATCTGTCCATTATATGGATGCACTTTTCTAGCCACTCTTCTATGCATTAGCTGATCCACTTTTGGCTTCAATACAACTAAATGGTGGCAGCTACAATGCAAAACTTCAGGCTTTAAAATGAAGTTCACAAAACAATGGGTGATGTCATCTTTTGTCTTTTAGTCTATTGTGAAGCGCTGGGAGTAAAATGGCAGAAACCCGGTATTGTTCAACGCCATTATTGTCGTGGATAATGACTGAAGCTTAATTACTAAATTATATTTAACTGTGGATCTACGGAAGGGGGTTTGCCAGGCAACCACAGCTCACAGAGCACCACACATGCACCAGAGAGTACAACTTCAAACTCTCATATTGTATGCATGTGCGGGCGTGTGTGTAAAATAAACACTGCAGGATTAAGCAAGGAAGGATATGCAATAGAAATGGGGTCTAGCGAATATCAAACACAGAAAGTAAAACACAGAAACTAGGGATAAAAGCATTCTTTGCTCCCAGAGCGTAACATTAGTTTCCTGGGAAATTACAAATCGTCAAGTGGAGAATTTAAGGTTATTCTGGCAGATAATGGGGAAGTGTATGCGGATAATTCCAGTGTGTCGATCTGGCCATTGCAACATGACTAACTAGCCTATTCAGAAACAAGGCCGCAACCTGGGTTAGTACGGCCTCGCTTACAAAAGAACAGAAAACAAGCAGGAAGCTAAAAAGTTGCCTGGAAGCTGTCCTGAGGTGGTTATTTATGACACCCTTGTGACTGATCTGGTAATTTTGTCTAGGGTCATCTGATTACTACAAACAGACGCACGCAGACAGGATGAGGCCGGCATCTGAAGAGCAGAAAAACACTGGGTTTGAACCTGCTTCCTGCCTTACTCTCTCCCGCTGTCCCTTTATCTTTACGTCTCCTTTGATGCCCTTCCCCTCAAGTTGGTATCACCCCTCTGCCCTGCTCTCACACAGAGAGAGTCACCCTTGGCGTGTTTGTAATAGGCCAGTTCATAGCATTTGGGCCATCTTGCTGTGGGCATGAAACCACTTATGAGAGAAAGAGGGAGGGGGAGTCAACAAGAGGTCAACGAGGGTGTACTGAGGGGTGGCGTGGTTAGGGATGCATTGTGTCAGTCATCGCCTGCTGCTTTCCATCTCCCTACTATCTGAGTCTGTCTCACACTCATGGTTGCTTATCAGGAATCTTCAGGTCTAACAATAACAAGAAGAGTACTATAGTCAACTTCCTTTTTAGGATCTACGCTCTTACACCAAAAAACACACAAAGCTTTCCATCTGAGGGTCTCTTCTTTACCACAAAGGGGGTTAAAAAAAAAAAAAAAAAAAGCCAGAGCAGACACCCACTTCCTGTTTGAGCATGTGACCTTGGGAGATAATGGGGGAAGGGAAGGTGCAAAGATATCTGTTGGAAGTTTCTTGGCTGGGTATCCCTTAGACTTTAAAGAGGGCAAACTCACAAACACAAGTCTGTGTGTGTCTGTCCAATTAATGTAAGCAGTGAGTGGCTATAGTAATAAATATGTGGCCTCACACACGACTCCTGAACCGTAAACCACAGCAGTCCCCAATCGATGCAACATACTTAACCCAGCCTACCATCTTGAAAGTGTGTGTTATTGTGCACTTTCCCGTGCGTGGCTGATTTTCATCTCTATTGCGGGTCTAATCAGTTGGATGTACTTCCTCTCAGGAAGAAAATGATGTCCTGTTTTGAATCATATGAAAAACAGAAAGAAAGAGCTGCAGGCAGCACAGATCAACTGAAGCCTGTTTATAACCTAGCCTGCCAGGACACAGACTAGATTATATTATTTCATGAGTCGGGTTTGCTTTGCTCTCCCTCACCCCGTGTAGAAGTTCGCAAACGGGGAAGTGCAGTTTCCTCCCACCGATAAAGGACAGTATCACAAAGAGAATAAATCTCTTTAACGCTTCGCTGCATGCATCTCTAGGAAGCAAGGACACATGTAGCTTCTTAATGACACTGTTCTATAAAAACTCTAAAAACAACACGCACCCCTCATTTAGCACGCACTACCAGCGCCTCCATCTGCCTTTGACTCTGCAGCCCTGTCAGCCTTTTCCTGCTATCTCACTACAGATAAAATGCAAACGGATCTGTCATGCAAAGTAAAAAGAAGCAGAGCCTCCAGAGTCTGGTGGTGGAGATGTGGGCATGCTAATGTGAGTCCCGGTGCTGTGTGGGTTGTTTCAGATTTTTTTTTTTTTTTTGCAGGAGGAAGCCAAACCAAACGGGCTCCGAGTGCACAGAACAAATCTTCACATGAAGCCAAGAAACATTCATCGCTATAATTAGGACTTCGGCACAGCAGTTTTCATTGTACCTCAACTGCAATTAGGTAACAGAGGTAGCGTTAATAGAGAGACAGACAGATACTGTAATATGGAATAAAGGGAGGGAAGGGAATGGCTATCATAATGAGACTAGCAGAAGTGATAGCATGTCAAAACTAACACCCAGCCAACCTTTGGTTCAACTGTAAAGCTCTCATTTTAGACTCTAAATACACACGCACACACAAAACGCAAAAAAATCTATTTGTACAGTGAAAACGCAGAAGGTCATCCAACCCTGACCCCCCCAAAAGCTGCCCATAGTCATGTCTGATCGCTGTTCGGTTGAATGATTCCCCCGTCAGCTTGTTTGGCCTGACTGAAACGGTTCACTGGTTTCTGTGTGTTGACTGAACACGTCTGTGTTGCGGTTTTTCCAGGGAGACAGTCTGCTGGACCCTCGGGGTCACAACCAGCCCCGGGTAGACTTGTATTGGTAACTATGCTGCCGTGTAACCCTTTCTAACGACTACACGAGGGCACAGTTTGTCGCTGCTGTTTAGATCTACTGCCTTACAAACAAAACCTCTCATATAATAACATAAAAAAAAACCCAAACAGTTACATCAATGTTCATCCGCTTAACGCAGTGCATCAGGAGTGATTCTTCATGAATCTATGTTCACACGAATACGTCGAGCGTTTAAGTGCCTTTTCGATATAGGGGCAGGAATCACAGAGTAACACACGACTCAGTGCTGTCACAGTATGTTGCCCATGTTAACGATGGTAACACAAAACAATATCTAAAGCTACAGAAACATTAACGTTGTCTAAAAATAGAAAACATCACACCACAGTTTGACTGAGAGGTAAGTAAGTGCAGTGCACAGACTGTATGCTGATGGTTAGGCAGTATAATGTTAACGATAGCATGGAAAAGAGGCCGATTGCCCAACTGTCAAATCAGCATTACTATCCTGAAGGAAGTGTTACTTGCAGTGTTAAAAAAATTATGCAAATTTAAGCTTTATCTGTCAAAAAAAAAAAAAAAGAAAATATGGGAAAGCTGACAGTTTGGGAATGATAGAGAGTTCATAAATAACCTTTGGCTGCTAACTTTTAACTTTCAAATGCAATTTCCACGCAGCTTCTCTCTGTCACAACGCACAAAGATCATCCATCTCTCCTCTTCAGCTTTGACTAATTACTAAATCCCTCATCAGAAGTAAGTGAACCGAAAACTCTCTCGAGTATCCACATCTCTGCAGCACTGATCATGGTCCCCTATAAACTCATGGATAGTATTTATAGGCAAGTCTCTGCTCTCTGTGTGTGTACAAGTATCTTCAGTTCAGTGTGAATTATCAGTCAAACAAAAATACACACAACTCTTCACCCAGCCAGAGGAGCACTACCACTACAACTGGCCTGAAAGAAGAGATTATGCGCAGATTGCACACAAACAAGGATTACAGCAGATTATCATTATATCACTGTTGGCAAGTACTCCTAACAAAACTAAAGAGCTTTGCATTTACTTGCTCATTTGCCATGTCATTCACTGAGTAACTTATTCTTTTATTGTTTTAGTTTGTAGCAGGATGAGTACATTTCAAAGTCACTGAGATCCAAATTTAAATATCCACCCCTCTTCTTCAGTTTTAATTCACTCTTGCTCACGAGCTGCTGTGTTTATCTGCAAAGCCTCTCGATTCATTGCCCCAATATTGAGATATAATCCATACGGATATGAAAGTGAGCTGCAGAACATTATTATTCTTTTATGCAGATCAATCATCAGAGTCTCTGACCTCTCAAACACTGCCAACAGAGTGGGTAATCTAATCAGCTAATGTTTGGTTCATTTCCATATTCAATCAGATACAGGAGAAAAAACTCACAACGCAGGCGATTCCAACAGATTATCGCAGCAGAACCAAAAACAAACAGACTGAAACAGCAAAAACTAGGAGGAAACATAGCTGTATCGCTCCATCTCCACTTTTGTCTTACTTAACAAGGACCATTTTCAACATGTAACCGTCTTACTGTACAACTCTGCCTGTGTGCAACTCTGTGACCTCTCGCTCCATCCCGAGTGACTGTAATAACCAGAGACGCACTAAACATGAAACATTAAAGGAAAGAGTGAGTAAGAGGCAGACACTAAAGCTGTCGCTCTGACTGTCCACTGCACAGCCTGATGCCCTTTAGTCAGCAGCTTGACAGACGCTTTTGCTTACCGAGTGAAACGCACAATGTTTGTCTCCAGATTGCCATGTCAGTTTCAGAACGTACAGAAACCAACATGAACCAAGCAAACTTTTACCCTCTGTCGCCTCAAAAGGGGCTCGCTTCTATTTTGGGTTTAATGTTTGTCACAGATAGATGCTCATAACAGTGGCTATAAGTCACTACGTCTATTTATTCTTCTACTACTTTTAACTGTTGTTGTTGTCAGATGTTAGAATGAGTAACTTAAACAGGTGAGCGATTAAGTGCTCACTGAATAATGATCTATGAGCATCATAAGAATCCAACCAAATGAGGCCGTCTCCCTTCCTGATTAATAAGCAACTTGTAAACACACTGACCAAATATGGTCTGTTGTTCCTTCCCGTTGACGCAAACTCCAACAAAAAGCACACACAGACAGACACACACACTAAGGTGATATACTACACAAACACCAATATGTACATTGGAATTTTGCCATTACAATAATGTAAAAGAAATGACTGATAACACCATCTCTCTTTTCCCTGTCTCTCCATCTGAGCGCACATCTTTCCTACATTCGTTCCCAAAGACGTCCGAAACAGAGCCCATCTCGTCACGGACCTGTCCTCCAGATTATCGCAAGTGTTCAAGTTTCACAGCAGTGACATCACTTCGGAAGTCAGGATGACACCTGCGGTCTGACCTCGGCAAAAATCAGTAGCTGCCTGCCTGAGACTGACAACAGGTCAGGAGGTGTCAGGTAATGTCGACACGGTGCTGCAGCTCTGCAACCACAAGCCTCACACACGAAGCACTCCCGCACAGTCGGATACTGGCATAAAACAGACACGTCCACATTATACGCATACAGCTCAGTAAGCGACGGTGAATAATAAAGCTTCTTCTGTGCTGCCAAACAACCGCTCAAAAAAAAGAAAAAAAAGAAAAGAAAAAAAAGGCGTCTGCTCTAACGCACCTCCCGGGATTAAAATACCCTCCTGAGTGGATCTGCGTTACCTCACTCAACCTGTGCACGGAGAAACCTCATGAGGATTCCGGCTCCATACAAATCATCCACGCCGTCTAATGCCAGCCCCAGCCCCTGCTGTTAAATGTTAGAACAGCGTCTTGGTTGGGGCACTGTTTTAATACAGTTTCAGCGTGGAGGCCAATAAACACACATCACCCCTGCAAAAAAATAAAAACCACTCTCATCCGTCTTTCGAAAGCGCTATTGTAAAAACAACACTCCGGAGCCACATACAGCAATAACAGAGGTCTGCGCACCAACACCATTATTCTCACTTTAAAAATGCCTCCTCAAGGGTGCAAGAGCGTTCACAAAACAGCTACAGGCTTAAGAGGCTGTAAGTGCAAACAGCAGTTTAGTAAGGACCAATAGGAGCAAAGTGTCTGATACTGCACACTGGAGATCTTTTAAAATAAAGTGCAGGAAAGCCAACGTGTGCTTCATTATTAAGACGTTAACTGCTTGAGTAGCCTATTAAATACATAAAATCTGAAGCACAATCATTTGTATAGCACAAAGACATTCATGGAAAACAATCTTACATCTTTTTGTGTTGTTTCACGACAATAAACAAGCAACTGGTTGGTAAAACCCAAGCTATATTACCTATGCTTAAGGGTTTAAATGTTGAAGAGGTGTTAGTCAGTATGTAGAGGCTACTCTAGCTGACACGTGCTAACAAGATGCTTAGAAATCTTTGGCATACTGATTAAGTTACATGGTAAAAGGTATTCTTTGAAGTTTTTATCTAAAAGGGAGCTACTGTGCTTCCCCGTCGTCCTTCATATATACCCTAATACAGTGGTGGAGTCACATTTTAAGCATGGCCAAAGTTTTAAGAAATGAGGTAAGCAACGCAGAGCACGTACAAATAACTCCTGTGATCCAAAAGCTCAGGCTGCTCTAATCACTCCATTTTAGACAGTTTTTTCTCCTCTTTTCTCTGGACGATGTCAGCGAGAGCATACATATCTAATATGGTCATCCCAAGCGCACAGCTTTAGCTGTGAGCACAGAAGCCACACCTACCTGCTGTTCAAACCTTCTGTTGGCAAGTGTCACAAATCATCATAAGAAAGTTGGCTCAGAGGGAGGGGGAAGGGAGCTGAAACAGCTCCTTTCACACAGTGGATGAACGCAGGGACCGCATCAAGGCTCAGTATGAGATAATTAAAGATGATTTGGAACTGTAAAATCCCGCAAAAGCTACGCAAGAACAAAAATACCGACCTGGAAACACACATAATAGGTTCTCTTAGTTGGGGGAATAACGATGGCTATGTGAGCGCTGAAGGAAAAAAAAAAGAAAAAAAAAAAGATGTCGCTTAGAAGTGTGGGCACTTAAGTCGCTGTGACTTCAACAGTATTTAGTTCTCTTAGTCATACTGTTGTGAATGTCCTGTCTGAATTAACTGTGATAACTCAACTCTCACTTGAACTTTAGAGACACTGAGAAAACACACAGAAGATCATTTTTAAAGGACATAAAGCCAAAAAACTGATTCTTGATAACAAAAACTGTACTTTATATATATTACACAAATACAGTCAGAGGTATATATATACACACACACACACACACACACACACATATGTATTTCTTTATAAGACCTAATTTGTTTCAAGAAACCAAGATAAACAGTCTTGAGCAGGGTTTTCTTTTTCTTCAAAATGAAAGTGGTAAGTTAATCTGGTTAATTTCTCTACACACTGTTTGTCTCACACTTCCTGTGACAACATTTAAACATTCCTCTAAATGACTCACACCCCTTGTTCTTTTCCCTCCATTCCTCTCCTCCTCCATCCACGCCTCGCCTCGTTCGGGTTTTCTCAACTTCCTTCCGATCTTACTCACCCACTAACCAAAACACATGCTTAATCTCCCTCACTCACAATATTCTTGGCATTCTTCCACCTCTCTAACTTTGCTGATTTGTTCCTTTGCCGTTTTAAAAACATCCACACAGTCAGTCAGTGGGTCAGGCTACGGCACACGCTGACTCACCTCATATCCGCTAGGAAAAGCTGCGTCTCCTCAATATGTAGAACCAGGTGTGACGTATAAGTAGATGTGTGTATGTCCATCTCTGTGCAGATGTATGCGCGCGTGAGCACTGGTGTGGGCGAGTGGGCACGAACACACAGTGGAGTCTTTCATTCACGCTGTGTAACAACCACTCTTTGTAGTCACTCTCTTGCACAGTGAAACAGGGTAATGCTGATTGGTATTCAAACCTTAAAGTTAACAGTGTAAGAAAATGTTAGTTTGTACTCTTTGGGTGTGTTCGTGCGCACGTGTGCGTTTCCTTTTACAGTAGGAAGTCAGTCGAGGAGGCCGACTTAATCCGCGACTGGAAAAGCTATAAAAGAGTTTGGCTTTCCCTGACAAGTGTTCTCCTGCGGACACACACACACACAAACAGACACACACGTGTTTCACTTCTCACTTTTTTCCCCCACATTTCAGACCACAACACACTCAAAGTGAAAATTAGCTGACAAAATAAGGAAATAATAAACAGAGAAGACAACACAGCTAATAATATGTATTTGTGTTACAATGTGTACCTTTTCTGTGCTCAATAAAGCACAGTGTTATTTAAATGTCTGTACATCTATATTTAAAGTTTAGAGATACTTTTATTTTGAAGGGCACACATAAACACCAGAGGGTTTCCTGTATTTCAGAAAGTGTGATGTCTTTTCATGTAAATGCATTTCAACTTTGACTTTGCCTATTTAAAGAAAATGGGAACAGGAAGAACTGAAGCTATTGTGGTGAGTTAAGCGTCAGCTGGTAGCATTTCCTCTTTTGTTGTTCACTTTTATGTGAAGAGAGTCACATGTGGCTTGTTTATTTCCGAGTATTTTCGCTTTACACTTTACAGAGTCATTACCTTGAACACATGGAATTGGAACACTTTAATATTTTTTTAATTAAAGGGATGCATTTTGTCCTAGCACGCACAACAACGCATAATCTACATTTGCATGTGTTTTGCAAGCAGAGGCAAATCTGGAAAAATTGCCGAATGTTACATTTCATCAGACTGAGGTAGAAAAACGGCATGCTCGAGCAGGACTTCAAAATAATTTTCAATCTGATATCTTCTTTGGCATTTAACTGATAATGTACTTGTCCAAACAACGAGTCAGGTTTAAGGACTGAGCAGGTTGACTGGTAGTCAGCTAATGGGCTTCCAAACAACAAACTAAAACCAGATGTTTTTAAAGCGTGTGTATGCTCTACTCACTTGCATCACTTGATATAAGTGATAAATGTGACCCTGGGCTGTGCAGTGTAAGCAATAATAAACATAAAAGCAGAATAGAAAAACTCAGAACTCTCCTCTCTGATTCCTAAGCATTACCTTAGGACTTACATAAACTCATTTCCTGCTTCCCAGCACTTTTAATTTGGGGTGACTACAGGCACTGCTGTTTTACTGCCTGACAAACCCATCTAAACTGCAGTGAGACTACAAACCATTGCTTTTCGTCAGTGGATACATGCAGTAGCAGTGGATACATGTTCCAAAAACACTTTCTCATTCTCCAGCTTCCCTGCCCACTCCTACTACATTTTCCTTCTCCG
>VUQG01020006.1:0-13211 GCA_015106755.1 Etia nguti
GATCTACCTGACCAGACTGTTGGCCACGAAGGTAAAAAGAGGCTGCATGTTCTCTTTCTCACACACACACACACACACACACACACAACCTCAGCCAGAAGCCCGACTCCACCACATCCCTGTCATGTAGCCCATTTCCACCAGCAGCCCCTGTTGACCTTTGTTTGGTGGTGGTCTCTAAGCTCATTAACATTTTTCGTAACCTTTTCCACAAAGACACACATATGCAGAGTCTTAATTAGGAGGTTGACCTTTGACTATTGAGTTGTTTGGTTGGTGTTACTGGGCCCTCTGTTGGTGGCCTCGGGGCTTTTAGGCCCAGGCCAGTACCCCACGATCATTATTCACCTAATTCCTCCATGTCCTCCAGACCACACGCTTAGGTTTTTATGCAGCATGTGTCCTCAGATGATGATCAGAAAGGTTGGTTTAAAGGCTGGAGTTAGGTCAAGTGTTTGTGTTGATACTGTGCAAAAACAAACAGCAGTCGATTTGTATTTCTTCCCCGAGTTAGTTGTTAACTACTATAAAGCAAAGTGTGACTGAGCCACCATTTCTGTTAAATTAGGTTGTGAAACAGAAAACTATTTCATTTTCTTTAACTGCTGAAGCTGCTAAAGCATCAACAACTTTTCAGAGCTATAAAAGAGCAGCTAAAAAATGGTTGTGAATGCCTTGCAGCCATATACTGTATATTTGTGTACAGTCTAATGCACACGTTTCCTATAAAGTAAAAGCTTTTGCCCAGATTCATACTTCCACTAAAATAACTGATGATAAAAACATTATTTGAGAATTAATTTTGCAGTGTTAATTACCTTCAAGAAAAACCTACAGAAAAAGACATTTTTGTTTAATTTTTGCATTAATTGTTACAAACTGCACTTAAGAACAGAGGGGAAAAAAAACACTGAAGTCATTAAGAGAAAAGCTCTTATTCAAAATGCACCCATTTGGTTTCACATTTCCTCAAAAGTAAGAGTGGTTCTCTTCTCTAAATAATGGATTCCAATGATTAACTTGACAATATAATATGATAAAATGTCGCCTTCAACACAAATGTTTTAGTCTAGTTTAGTGTCAGCATTTGCTGTTCGGGCCAGAGAAACAAGGGGGTGGATAGAAAAAGGTTTTATTAGATGTATGAAAAGCCAAATTAGCATTTTTTATTAAACTTGTTAAATGTGAGAAATGGACGACTTTAATGTGTGAATTCTGGCACATCTTAAAGACACACATAAAAACACGTGGCCTTCTGTTGGTTTCTGCTCATATACCACTGAATATAAAAATATCTCATTGCATTAATTACAGAATGTCGTTTGTCCATACACTAAAAACATGTCAGGTTCTTGCTCTCATTTGCAGAGCTCCCATGAGCTCCCAGGTATGAAACTTCAAGGTTAGCAGCATCAATGCTGCCTCAACTGGGAAATAAGATTAACATACAAGCCAGAGGAGGACAAAGGGGGGGGACCTAAAGCGTTGCAGTTTGTTCTTATTTATTACACCCCCCACAGCTGTGTGTGTTTAGGAAGCTGATTTGTTAATGTGTGAACAAATACAAAACTGCAAATTCATCTTGTGGCCCCTTCAAAAAAGGTTTTGTAAACGGTGCCCTGGATGCTTGAAAATGGAACCAACGTGTCAAACGCTTGTGGGAAATATCAAATCATTTCAACTTCAGAGAACTTTGTTAGGATTCTGAATTCCCCAGAGTTGTGTGATGTGGTAAAATACTGCAGAACAGCCTTAGGCTGAACTCTCATTGGGCCCTATCCTAAATACTGTAAAGAACACTAAGTGCTCAACATCATCAAAAACTCTCAGAAAGTTGAAGTACTGACGGCGAAGCAGAGTCATCCCAAGTACCTGCTACTGACAGCCATCGCCTGCAGCCACAACAGCAAAGAAGAATGTGCAAGCAAAGGCAGTTGTGTAGCAGCGCTGTAACTGGACTGCTGAAACATTAATCTAAGTGTAACAGGGACAAAACGCTTATCTCTATATCTGTATGTCCATCTTTGGAGAAAAAAATCTTACGTACACAAACAAAAACACACACAGTTTTCCACGTGTCTAAAATTTGTTTCACCACTTTTTACATTTAGTGGCCAAATGCTGCTGTTTGCGTAAAAGCCCCAAAGAACAGGAAAATGTCAACTAGTCTAGTAAAACTTCTAATCCAGTATTGATTCCTGTGCTCAGGGTACGCTCCAGAAATTCGTGGATGACCTGTTTGAGACCATCTTCAGCACAGCGCACCGAGGCAGCGCTCTGCCTCTCGCCATCAAGTACATGTTTGACTTCCTGGACGAGCAGGCAGACAAACACTCCATATCAGACCCTGATGTACGGCACACTTGGAAGAGCAACTGGTGAGTTTGCGCGTGTGTGCAAGCTGTGAAAGGGCATGACTGGCAATATTTGATTGCTGGTTTGTGTTTTGTTGGCATTGGTGTTGCTCAGTAGGAACAATATTGGACAGTAAGCCAACAAATATGGAACACTTTTACATTGTTAGTGCAGCAGAATGCACCACGCTTGTATTTTTCCCTGCCAGTTCTAGTATCTAATCACTCGAGACTGCTTGTTCAGTGTGTATGCAGCTTAATGCACTGGTGTGGTATCTCTGCACATTAATAGACCCGTCCCTGTAGCTCTGCAGCTCATCCTTTTTTCTTACCGCTTCCAGTCTTCCACTGAGGTTCTGGGTGAACGTGATCAAGAACCCACAGTTTGTATTTGACATCCACAAGAACAGCATTACAGACGCCTGCTTGTCTGTGGTGGCTCAGACCTTCATGGATTCATGTTCAACATCAGAGCATAAACTAGGGAAGGACTCGCCTTCGAACAAGCTGCTTTATGCTAAAGACATCCCCAACTATAAAAACTGGGTAGAAAGGTATGTAAGTATGGCGGATTAGACGTGAATGTTACATTCATGTGTTTTGTTATATTTCATACAAATATTAAACTGTTTCCGTTTGCTTTCGTCCAGGTACTACTCTGACATTGCCAGGATGCCAGCTATCAGCGATCAGGACATGAGTGCCTACCTCGCAGAGCAGTCACGCCTGCATGCTAACCAGTTCAACAGCATGTCAGCCCTACATGAGATTTACTCCTACATCATCAAGTACAAGGACGAGGTGAGTTTTAAGTCTTAGTACTACCTCAGAGAAGGAAACAAAGCTGTACTAAGGTACATACTAAATACAAGCTGTTACTTTTGTCTATATACAAAGACTTACCTTCAGTCTTATTGAGATTTAAGAGTAGATTTGATCAGGCTAACTGAATAAATTAAACCAACTTTTGCATGCTTTATGACCCAGCCATGTGGGAGTCTTTATTCGTCTTTATGTAGGAATAACATCTTTGTGCTTTCAGAGCAGGAGCTGTAAGTTTTTGCAGTATTTGCTGACCTCTAACCCCTTTTTCCCCCCAGATCTTGTCAGCTTTGGAGCGAGACGAGCAGGCAAGGAGACAGAGACTGAGGAGCAAGCTGGAGCAGGTCATCGACACAATGGCGCTGACCAGCTGAGGACCATCAAGCACCTCCTGCTCCTCCTCACTCCTCCTCTCCATCTGTCTCTCTCCCACGTTCCTCTCATCCAGACAACAAACAAAACTCCAACCCCCAAACAATACGACAGACGAAACTGCAAAAGGACCGAGGCAGTATACTGCAAAATGGGGGGATTCGGCAGAGATGGGCGGGGCCTGTGTACGCTTACATGTGTATGTGTGTGTGTTTGTCTGCAGCTCCATACAGTGTGTCTGTGTGAGAGGCTAGGACACGGGACGTTTTTTCACACATGCATACATGGAGAACATGTCAACTCGACAGCATTTGATTATTGTGGATGTCGGTGTTTGTGGTTTGCTTGATTTTGATTTCAGGAGTTTTGTTGTGATGACGCGATGGTCAGGAAAGAAACAACGGAAGCCTGGAAAGAACTCCATGTACGGCATCATTAGCGGAACGGACCAATCTGTGATGAGCCAATGGAGAGAGGATCTCTCTAGGTCATGTGACTCCAGATGTCACAGTTAGAATTTTTTTTTTCTTTTTTGTATAAATGTAATCAACTGCCCACTCTCTGATCTCTCGCCACTTGTATTACTGCTGAATTTGCACAATTTACAGAAACGTTACAAAGCAAGACTATATAGATATTATATATAAATACAGCTACGTTTTTAAAGAAAGATTAGGGAGTAAACCTTTTTTTCTTTTCTTTTTTCTTTTCAATCCAACAAATACAATAAAAATAAGACAAAACACGATTTGATATTACGAGTACAAAAAAAGTGGACAAAAAAAAACAACGAAAAAAGAAACAAAAAAGTCGTACTGTGCCATGTTTTCTTTGAATGTTGTTTAGTGCAAAGACATTTTGTTAGATGGAATGTGCTACCATATGATTTTAAATATGAACATGCCTAGTGACTGAAAAGAAGTTTTTGAATAACAACCCATCATAGGATCCTTGTTGAAAGTGACAAAGAAGACACAAAAAGTCGCCCGTCTCCACATCTTCCAGGTAGAGTTCATGGTGTCACAGTGATAACATGAAGTTGCTGTTGTTTCTTATTCAATCAGTGCAATCTGTTGGTTTCACAAAGCCAAATATATACCTACAGGATGGTTGCTTTATCATGGCCACGTTGGTGTCTCTTTAATTCAAAGGTCAAGAGGTGAAAGTTTAGTGGCTCGTGATTTAGTGACGGAACAATGAAGTAGCTACATTGCACTACCTTAAATATTCCTCTTTGCTCTGATACCACCCTGTCTAACCTTCCACAGGTCATGCTTTTGTGTTAGCCATCCCTGAAAGGGTCATTTTCTGACAGTTCTGCAGGAGCAAAGTCTTTATTATTTACAGACTCTGTTCATTCAGGAGCCACAGTGAGGTCAAGTAAAACTTCACTGAGCCTCTCTGTGGAGAAACAAAGTCAGAAAAGCTGTTTCCAGCCTTTAGCCCCCCCTCCTTTTTTTTAGTTCCCACAACAGAGGTGGAGAGAAAAGATTTGGTGTTACTTCTCCACTTCGAGAACATATATGTTTGAGACATGGGTTTAAGCTTTCTGTCCACGAGGAGGGTATAGAGGTGTACAGAGGTGAGACACTTTGGTTCATTAGCTACACGAGGCTGAGTAATCCTCCTCTTAGCCTGCAGCTCTTGTTTCAGAACTAGCCTACTGCCATGTGTGGCTTAAGCTTTTTATATTACCGCTCTCATAAGAGGATTTCTTTGTTTCTATTTTTTGAAGTCACGGTTTTTGACTTTATGGTGAGAAATAAGAGGGGTTTATTTCTGCTTGCCGAAAACCAAACTGTGGTCTGTATATTGTTTTTGTTGTTGTTGTTGTTGTTTCATTTGTAAATTGTATACTTTTTCATGATGAACAAAAGCTGTTTGCCATTTTTTTTTGTAATCAGGTTGTTTTGTTTTTTTTTGTTTTTATTTTCAATTGTTATGTGTAAATTGTAAATTTTATGGTACGCAGAAGACAAAAGTCTCTTCAGTTTGCCTGAAGTTGAAGTACTTGACCGAACTCGAGGTTTATTTTGCTGATCTCAAGGATCAAAATGAAATTGTTGAATCAGATGAGCGTCTGTGTTGTCGTGATGGAAATGTGACTTGCTGCTTTAACTCTTGTACCTTGTTTTTCTATCAAACATTAGGGCTGTCATTTTATGCTGATCATAAATGCTGTCCAATCCTCTTTTGTTTACTGTACATGTCTGAGATGCAACATGACTTCTACAGCTGTATCCTTATGAGCCTGATTCATCCCAGTACTCGCCTGGACTTGATTGCTCACTATGTACCTGCCAGTCTTAAAGGGACCACTCTGGCCATGTCATCATGTTGGTTACACATGTTACATTATTTCTAATAGAAATGAAATCCTTCACTAAAATGTGCTTAGTCTATTATGAAAAACAAAAAAAGTAATCATATTTTTGTTTTTTTGTTGTTTTTTTCCCTTCTGACTTTTTACTGCATTCATACATTTTGGTGCTCTTTCTGCATAGATCACATGGCATGGAAATGAATGACTGCTGAGACTCAGTGGTGCTGTTAACAGCAGGCCTCTGGACGGTCTGTATGAGTGCAGTAGGGACAAATTCACTCACTCCCTGCAAAAAAAAAAATCATCACACGGACAAAAACCAACTGAGGCTGTGGTGTCCAGCTGGTGATCTGTCAGGCTTTTCGAAGACACTTAGACATTCTCAATCCATTCTCAGGTTCATGCTCCATTTGTGTCCTATTCCACTCGTAGCTCCGTTGATTAAACGACTGCTGGGGGAGTCGTGCTTGTTTATCATTTGCATGGCTACTTGCCTTTTAAATTGACCTTCTTCTCAAGTCCGCATGTGTTTTGTTTTTTTTTTCCAGCTGCACTTCTCTACTGTTCATTTTACACTGTTTACTACAACAGCTGACTTGTGTTTATTGTTACTCGGTGGCCTAAGAGTGTAGGCTGTAGATTGAATTGCTGGGTTTGCTGCTGTTGTCACCCTTCAGAGTGAGTAGACTCAGCTCAAAGTCATGTTTAATTCTCAGCTCTCAGCTTCATCACATTTTTGCCTTTTCAAACCATTGCTGAATCAAATGAAGTCCTGGCATCATTCTGTGTTGTTTTTCCTGCTCGCTTCTGATTCGTGAAAATTCATTATTTCTTTTCTTTTTTTCTCCTTCAAAATGGAAGTTACATAGAACCCACGGAAACGCAAAGCAAAGGAATTTCAGATCTAGTGGCTAAAGAATTTTAATACTACAATAACTGATACATTTTTAGAGTTTCAGACTTGAAGCGACTGTCACAAGTTTGCAGGTTAACATTCATTGTGTAAATATTCTGTTATTTCCTATTTTGCAGATTTACTACTTGTAAATAAACACGCATCAAGGAGAGATTAAACATTTTTTGCTAAATAATTTGTGGCTTGAATTTTTATTTATTTATTTTTTTTGTAATTTTGTGTCTTCGGCCGTGATTAGAGATGAAAATGTTGTTGTCGATCAGCTTTGTTGATACATGCCTTTGCATTAATCACTGACACAGTCTGCTGTACACATAATTTGAGATCCCCAAATCCACTACTCAAATGTTTACATTTATGCTGACCCCCCACGTTGGACGATTGAGTCACCCTCACAACTTTAAACACAGTCTTTCGCTAGGAAAGTTTAGCTGCCTGCTTACACTGCCCACACTGACCACAAGTCCCTAGTCACACCAACGAAAGCATCACATGATCACATCAGTAAGTAGTTTGATTTGGCAGATTTTTACACCAGCTTCCCTTCCTGACAAACCCCCAAAGGGATTTTATGTCTCCTCCAGGATCAAACAGGATCTTTCACTTGTTAGGCAAATGTGTAACCTCACTACACTATGGAGCCACACTAGCTGCACCAGAAAGCAGCACAGTAAAATTAACCTGCACATCTTTAAAAATGACATCTTCTAAACTTCTGCACATCATCAGAACTACTTTAGTTGGAAAACTTAAGTATTTCTCTTCTGAATTGTCTCAAGCATTGTTTCATTGAAGCTCCAAGACACAAGATTTCTGCAACCTACTGATCTATTTGTTAACTGGTGTGAAACTTTTTATGCCTTAAAAAAGGAGGCTTACGCTGACTTGGTTTAGAGCCATGCCACTATCAATCTACTTTCCATTTTGGGGCTTGCAAAAGGGGCTCCTTTAACAGTGATCAGTGTTTCTTGATCATTAAAGTTGTTGCCGAATCATTTTAGGGATGTATTTCAAGTCATCAGGAGAAATCTACGGTGGCCCTGAGAGATCAAATGTTCTGCAACTTAAGATCATCAAACAAAAACGTGCAGCAAAAGCACGCACGATACAAAATAATAAAACAGTTCAATTTTTTTTTAATGTTTTTGGGAGACAATAACAGAAACCAGAACTTCTTGATCTGGCAAACTTTCACATACTGTAGATACATGTTTGATATTAGCCGTTTACTGTTAGCTTGTCATTCTGCAGCTGTTCCGTCTCTTTATTGTCTCCTCAAAAACGCTTCTGTTGTTTTGTGAGGCTTTTTTTTAAAGGTTTTAGGTTTTTTTTTTTTTCCATCTCCATTGTTTATTCGATTTTAGTTACATTTTTTTCTATTTCTGTTGTGTTTTATTCAACTTCCTTTGTGTCTTGTGTGCTTTTACAGCGTTTTTCAATTTGCTGGTGTTGCAATGTGTTTAACACAGTTTGTGAGGATAATTTGGTCTCTTTAATACTACATTGTGTTAAACCAGGGCAAAAAAAAAGTCTAGTTTTAAAAACGTTTAAGCTTGTGTGGGTATTGAAGATCTTTTATTTAATTTTCTGAGTGCAAAATGCAGAAGCTCCTATGTGGCTTGAAAATTGTTATACCTTGGGTAGCACCAGGGTAGACATTTTTTCAATTGATGCTCAGCCTTCATATTAATTCCAGTGCCTTAATAGGCTGTGTCATTTACTATCAAAGAACTGAGGATCAAAATGTTCACATTAAAGTGGAACCTTCTTGTCAGACTCCAGCACGATAGCTTCCCTCCTCCGTCTCCCTGCCTTTCATAACATGACCGGCATCATTAATCATTCTTACGGGACTGTACTTGAGCTGCTGGTGGGGGTTTTATTCTCTGGAGGTGCTAATACTAACACATTTACCTTCTAACCATACATCATGGTTGCATTGCCCTCGGCTTACACGACCACTTGCGTGGAAGAGTGGCTTTAAGTGTATAACAACAGCAGATCATCAGGCATCTCAGAGCGGCCAGACCAGTGATTTTCATGGCATGTATATTGCAACTGAAAAGAGAGGCATAGGAGAAGACACCAAAACTACCTTGTCCCTTCCTTTTTTTCATGCCTTGCCCTGACCCGTCAGCCCCCCATCCCCCCAGCGGATTCAATGAGCTCAGATAGACAAAAAATGTTATCGTTCACACCATGTGTAACCATCCGGGCTAATTCAATTAAAATTCCATCCGAGGAAGAACGCTGAAATTGCGTAATGGTCGTGGGAGCACTGAATCTCGTAATGATCCTGTCAAGAGGCAAATGATCTTGCCGCGCGTACATTATGATAAATTCCTTGCAAAGCACAAGATGCTCGTTTCTTCACCCACCCACCTCTCTTCTTGCATGCAGAATTCTATTGCCATAGTTAATAAAGCCATGATCTATATTTGCCCCCCTCAACTCTACTTTCCGTTTTAATCTTTTTTAGCTACAACTGAAGAGGGCACTGTGTTTTATCACGCACTAAAACCCGGTGAAGTTGAAATTCTATTTTAGCTGAGGAGCCTTTTGGTGTCTGTCAATGTGCGTTGCATCAAGTGCATGGTGGAACCGGGGCACAATGAGTGGCAGTGGTATCTATAGGGCCCCTAAATCCAGTGAGTGGTTCAGTGGCTGCTGGCGAGGCAAAGGTGACAGCTGGAACTGGTTGGGGACGCTGTGAGATGGATTACTGTCAACGTTCTTAACTTAGGGTGCACACACACACAAAAAAAAATAGCTGTGTGTGTCTGTAGAGACACACAGTAAAGGAGAGAAGTGGGTGTTAAGTACAAGAGCTGCCAACCTTCAGCCCACCACAGACATATACAGTCACGCCGTGCAAAGCTCCCCAAGGCAAGTGCAAGTCTGAAGCATAGCGAGTACTAAGTAATGTGTGAGGTTAGCTGCTAATGGCTCAACTGTGACATGAATCCAAACGCTTGCTGAAAGTTGGCGATGAATCAAAAGAATATATGCAGCTCCCACAACTTTATAGGGCTTTGCAAGGGTCCTCAGGCCTGAAGCATCACTTAGCTAAAGGCGCTAAAGGTGCTGACGAAATCTGAACAATGCCACACAACAGACAGGGAAAGTCAGCATGTGCATATAGTTGAGCAATTAGCCATTAGAAGAGATGATGGTGGCGATGGGTGGTGCAGTGGTTAGCACTGTCGCCTCACTTAAAGAAGGTCCTGGCTTTGAATCCGATCTGTGTGGAGTTTGGAGGTTGTCCGTGTGGGCTCTCTCCCACAGTCCAGAGACATGCAGTTAGTGGAGTTAGTAATGCTTCTAAATTGGCCATAGGTGTGAATATAAGCTTGAATTGTTGTCTGTCTCTCTGTATTAGCCCTGCAACAGACTGGCAATCTGTCCAGGGGATACCCTGCCTCTTGCCCTATGACAGCTGGGATAGGCTCCAGCCCTCTCCCCCAAGACTCTGAATTGGATAAGTGGAAGAAGATGGATGGGTGGATTTACAGCTTGTTGTGTCTCAGTGGCCAAAACACTGAGATGTTTAAAAATTTTTACTCTTTACTTTTTAAGTGATGAAGATGGTACATTTCTCACCATCTTAACAATGCTTTGATTGCAACCATTCCCAGCTCTCTGTGAATGGTACTCATGGCCATTGATCAGTGGTCATGGCAATTTGCATATTAATGATCATGAAACTGACCTCGCGGCCTGTTGTTAATCAGTTGTGCTACTGGTCATCGTGCAAATATTTATAAGGCTGGGGAAACTTGGATTGGGTGACTTCACGTTTCTCCCAATGAAAACGCACCGCCCAGATGAATAGAATC
This sequence comes from Etia nguti, assembly GCA_015106755.1. Classification (NCBI taxonomy): domain Eukaryota; kingdom Metazoa; phylum Chordata; class Actinopteri; order Cichliformes; family Cichlidae; genus Etia; species Etia nguti. The sequence continues at coordinate 10,624 of VUQG01020006.1, forward strand.
AACTTTAAACGACAAGAAGTTCAAATGAAGCTGTGACACACTCTTAGTTCTGTTGATACTCTGTGTGTGTGTGTGTGTATACATACTTATTACACACGTTCATCTGTGCGCACAGTCCATGTTTACATTTAATGCAGTGCACAGATTCCCTTACTGTGTAGTACTGTGCAGAGTGATCACTGCGCAGAGAGAAATAATCACAGAAATCCGTATGGCAGGTTAAACACTGCATTATGATAAATCTCAGCCTGTCTTTTATTATTTTGTTTTGAACTCAAAATTAGGAGCCAAACATTACAATCAATCACTTTAATCGTGATTCATAATTGCTTATTTCTATAAAACTGCGAACAGTTATAATAAATTCATTTCACGCCTGATTAATACTTGTCCTCCAGGTTTCTGATGGAAAAAATGGAAAAGCAAACAACGATTTAGCTGTTTGCTGGTGTATTTTAGGTCTTCTCCGCTCTGAATGCAGAGTGCATTTGGAATGTTGTCAGAGATCACACACTGGCATGTCACACTCATCTTACCGAAGGTCGATTTTTTTTTTGTTTCGGTTTCAATCTACACTTTCCACAGAGACTAAGCAAAAACACGTTTCACTCAGACTTTACATCCATCCTGAAATATTATCAATTTGAATGAGAGTTGTTCTATAATTTTTATATCAAACTTGCCCTCTATCCGACCAGTAATCATCATGTTTTATTATAGGGATGGTATCAGTGATGCCAGTAAACAATTTCTTCCTCAACCATACTGCTGAAAATTGCGGACACATCTCAGCCTTTGTTTCATCAGACCAGAGGATTTTGCTTCTGCTAGTGTAAGAAGTGTTCAGGTGCCTTTGACTATGACTTCTGTGTGACCACTCTATTTGTAAGTTTCTCTCATCACCAAATAATTCATGTAGTGACCATTTGGTTCTTGGTTACGCGCCTGTCCAAAGCCTTTCAAAGCAGTTTTTGACCTCGCTATTGTATTATTTTTATTACTGTTATTATTTGAGTGTAGATTAATGAGAAAAATCACTATAAGACGAGTCTGAAATATAACTGAAAATGAACCCATTTTGGGAAAAAGTGAGAAATCTGAGGCTGTAGGGTTTTATTCTAACAGAGTTCTATGATTTTAGAAATGACAGGTGGTCAACATGAACTTCTAGTGTTAAAGGATATGAAAACCCTCCAAAGAACACTGTGCTGCATGTAGGCATATTTCAATGAAGAGGATGCGGGTACTCATTCTACACATTTTCTTTCATATGAAAAAAAATTGTATTTATATATGTGGAAGACATACTATTAATTGGAAACCATTGTGTTACTGCAATCACCAACAACAAAGCAGTGGCAAAGTCACAGATGTACTTTTCCAGTTTGCAGGCACCACATCATTAGTCGAAGAGTAATGATGCCAAACCAGGCCACCGGTGGCTTCCATGCTGCACACTGACTAATAGGTTTAAAAAATACTTTAATGCAGTTAAAAAATAATTTAACTGCATTAAAATGTCAAAGAAAAGGGGGGGAAAAAAAATCACTTTTCACCAATTAATTAAAGTCAACTTCTCCGAGCCAACAGGAGCATTTTGGCAGAAGCTTTCACTTGATGTCAGTGTCTGCGGTGGAATGAAAGATCATTGGCTGATGTTCCTCCGTTCCGTCTGGCTTGTTATTTTCTCCACAGGTAGAAGCCATTATGCACCGAGTCTCCTCCATCAGGGCCACAGAAAATCCATTCCCTGCTCCACTGACCTAAAGCTTCCTGATGCCTGATTAACACACATGGGATAACAATCTATATAGAGTATTGGAGAGCCTTTAAAGAGGTCTTCTATGGTATCTTCTGGACCAAATTTCCCAAACACTGTCCAGCCACTCAGTGTGGATGATGATTATATAGATCAGTTAAATTGTTTGATGTATTTTCCCCGTTTTCCTTTAAGTCTAAATGCTCAGAATCAATGAGCTGAACTTGACTTTCAGCTGTCATCTCATTCACCTTTAAGCTTCCTTTCCTCCCAGGTACACACACACACACACACACACATTAAAACATTCCCTTAGGAGACCCACACCCTGCTGTGAAGTGGTCTCTGACTTAACCGTCTTCTCCGCCAAGTGATGGGGTCATTCCTCCAAGGATCCAGAGGAATATGTCCGATTAGCCCATCCACCCTGCACGCCTCCACACAACGATGGAGAGTCTGTCTTTATGCGTCCAACATGCATACATTTTATCATCAGCTCCATGTGTACATACATGAGTGGTTTGGGTGCAGTCTGGAGGTCAGCGGGGTCACCTGCAACCTTCCCACGCAAGACATCATCAGTCAATTTAATCACAACTTAACCATCTGATGGAGTGCACCAGATTGATAAAATACTCTGGAACTGTTGCTAATGGTCCTCGGCAATCTCTGTCTTACTCTCTTTTTTCCTTTTTGCCCCTCATACACATTCACATGAAAACATACACACAATACAGCCCCTTTTGATCTTCAAATGGGTGTCTTTGGCTGGATTCTTTTTTTTTTTTTTTTTTTTTTTTTTTTTTTTTTTTTTTTTTTTTTTTTTTAC
>VUQG01020006.1:26295-37128 GCA_015106755.1 Etia nguti
CCTCCCAGCTCTTTCTCATCCATCTAATGTCTTAAATCTCTCACCTCTCACTTGTCAGTCGCATTGGCAGATCTTTTATCTCTCGTGGCTCTGACACATTCTCTCTTTTCTCTATTCCTCTAAGTCTTTACCCCTCATTTCTTCCTTTGTTGTCACACCAATGCTGAACCTCAGCACTAAGATTTAACACTTGTTTCTCTGTTAACTGTTTCAAAGATGTTATGAATTTTGCCTGCTAATAAGGGAACTGATGTATGTATTTCTTACTTTGAGTTACCTGAAGTGTTTTCTGCTGTAGTCCTGTTTCTGTGCAAGCTCTTTGGTTGCTTTCCACAAATAGGCTCAAATTAGAATCAAAAACCAAGCTATGAATAAAACACTGTCTCTGTGCACAGCAGCGCTGCACGCAGGTGGAGGCTGAGAAGAGCAAGCAGAGTTCACTTAAAGGAATATTCCACTGAAATCTGCCTTTCAACTATCAAAAACTCACTGCCTGTAGGCCTGAAAGGTGGCTCAGAAAAGTTTGCAGCTCTTTTCTGTGCAAAGAATCTGGTTTCCGTAGTTAGACTGAATTTATAGCAGGTGGAAGAAATTCCAACAGCGATTCAGAGAGAGAGAGGGTTTTTTTTTAACCTATACCAATATCCAAAAGTGAGTTTTTAAAAATCATGTCAGAGCAGTAACTTATCATGCATTGTATTCTGCATGCTGACCCACTTGTCTTTACAGCGTTGCTTCATTTTCAGGTTTGTGGGCAGCTCTCTTTAGGTTCCCGCCACAGCATTTCAGTCGGGTTGAGGTCCTGATTAAAATGCCGAATCATTTCATCACCTTGATTCTTTTCTCTTTCAGCCATTCTCTTATAGATTTGTTGCTTTGCTTGTGGTCACTGTATTTTTACATGACTCAGTTTTAGCCTAACTTTACTGTCGGACAGATTTGGACAGATCATTTTTGACTGTTTGGTTTGTTTAGATGCAACTTTGCAAACCTAAGCTGTGCTGCCATGTTCTTTTTAGAGAGAAGAGGCGTTCTGTTGGCAAACCTTCCAAGCCACACTTGTTCAGCGTTTTCTAATTCATTCTAATTCGTGAACTCTAACATTTAACGCACTAACCGAGGTCTGCAGAGTCCTTGGGTTTTTTGGAGTTTCTCTGAGCATTGCCCGGTCTGACCTTGGGGTATATTTACTGAGACGTGGGAAGATTAACACACACCTAAATGCTCCAGACCAGCAAAATGCCAAAGCTTATGTTTTTATAGAGGTGCTCACACTTGCTGATGATCAGTTAATCAAGTGCATTTGATTCACTGCACCTGGCTGCCTCTTAATACCCATAGATGCAGTGATGGTTTACTTAGTTTTTCACAGGACTGCACAGAGTCATGCGTTAATAGCCTGTTTAACATATTTATTGTTAAGCTATTCATGAGCAAAAATGTTATAGACCTCCGATGAATATAAATAAAAGATGCTTTTAGTAGTTGTAGTTTAGGTGTTCCTTTTGTGTCATTGTTCACTTTTTACTGAGCTTTAAGAAAAACATTAAGATCAGTGCATAGTTCATGTATTATGCTTTTTTAACAGTTACCTGCTAATGAAAGCTAATAAAATGTGAAAAACATAAAATGATAAAAGCATTTAAATATAATGTCGATGGGTCAAACGTATATATGAAAAGAAGCCACCTGCGGCCACTCAATAAATAAATACATACATAAATAAATCTACCTCAACTTGATGTTACTATACAGTTTATAGATAGCAAGGGTATCAACTGATTTAACTGGACAGTTTGAATCTGATCATCTCCAGCATTAAAACTGTGGCAAAAAAATACGGACTTCACATTATATTTTGTTTGAAATAGAGCTACGCCTTCAGTTCAAAGTAAATCAAAGGTATCAGGTCTTACACAAGTTGGTGGCTGCAGACATATATTCGTGTTTCTTTGCAGCCACTGGCTTCAGTGCGATGCCATATCCTTGGCAAGCTGTGCCGATGTCTGCGTTTGACACCCACTCGCTTGGTAGGGTGGCACAATCTAGACACCACTGGCACCAATGTGACGGCAAGCGCTTTTCCTATGAAAAGATGAAGCCATGTGAAAATGGTTAAAAAGCACACACAAAGAGGCAGAAGTGGAAAAGAAAGGTGCCAACGAGAGATAGAGAGCAATGAAAGGATCGAGAGAAAAGGATGAAAGACCAGAGGACATATAGAGCTTGGTCAGGAAGAAGAAAGTGACGCCATGTGAGAAATCCAACACTGGTGATGAAAAGGAAAAAAAGGATAGAGTGAGTCCAGATGCAGTGTGAAAACGGTGGAGAGGAAAAGGCAGAGACTGATAAATGGGTAGAGAGGAATGCCTGAGAGACTTTCTTTCTTCCTTCTATTCCCTCCAATGTCAAGCCAAGCCAGCCCTCCTGGCAGATGTCTCCTCCTCCACCCTGACCGCCCCACCTGCTTTCCCTCCCTTTATCCTCCCGCTGTCGTTCTTCTATCCTCCTCCTCCTCTGTCCTGTATGCCACACAGCTGCACATCCACTCCCTGTGCATTAGGACTCATCTGCCACGAGTGTGTCCTGAAAGAGCCTCCAATCTGCAACGGGCTTGTCTCAGAGCACATTAAAGCTGCTCTGGGCACGACACTCCAAATGAAAACACACCCAGTTTATTAATCTAACTCGGTAATTGGGCCTGCAGCTGAGTTGAGAGTCCATCCAAAAGAAAAAGCTGAAAGAAGATGAAAAGAGGAGATAGAGTTAATCAACATGAACATTGTTTATATTTTGACATTAAGTTTATTGGCGTTAAGAAGTTTTGGAAATGTCTAAAATCCAATTTAATGTATTTGATTCAGATAAATCTTTAAATATATCATAAAACCCTGTTTCTAAAAATGTTGTGACATGTAAATAAAAACAGAATACAAACCATCTAAACCCTGAATTTAAGTGAAATTTTACTCACTGAAACTGAGAAATGTTATTGCTTTCATAAAGTGCCAAATATTTTCATATATATATATGAAAATATATAGCAATTCAAAATGGGGAGGGCAGGAAAATAGTTAGGTTATTTTGACATCTGTGACATAAATATAGGTATAAAAAGAGCAGAGAGGATGAGCTTTATAGTGATGGATTTATCAGCGTGTGAAAAGACTTTTCGGGCAAACAGCTAAACAATTCAAGAATGACAGTGCTCAGTGAGAAAGTGTAAAGGATTACACTAAATAAATAATGAAGAGATGAGGAGACTCCAGACAAATCTTTGAGTAGTGCATTAAATACATAAATAATTCTATAGTGGAAATCGCTAACATTTATATAGAAATGCAAGCTACATTTTTGCAGCGCTAAAGAAAAAAAAATGCATTGAGGCAAAGTGGAAAGCTGTCCTGTGGTCTTAACCCTCATCGGGCTGCATCCTCTGGGAGAGGGGCTAGCACCCTTGTTATTAGTGCATAAGTCAAGAGCATCTCATATGTAACTGGCGTGGTCAGGGCAAGGAGGGTTTAGTGCATATAGCACAAATAACTAGCACGTGTAAAGGTACAGTTAATGCTTAACAAATCAGTTTTGGAACAAAATATGCATTATAAAACAAAAAATAAAACAAACAAGGACTGAAACTCTTGAGCTGTCCTATATGTCCTACATGAATAAAGGAAAACATTTTGCTTTCAAAAGTAGGATAATTGGTCTCCTCGGTTCTACAAAGGTTCTTCTTCTTCTTCTTCTTCCGGCTGCTCCCTTTGGGGGTCGCCACAGTGGAACATCTGGATGGATGGGTCTCAGTTTCATTGGTGTGACTGTGTCCAGTTAGTTAGTCCAGAGACGCTCTTTGACCTGGAGACTGATGGGAGATTTGCATGCTAGACTCTGGCTCTGCTTTCACTGCTCTGACATCGGTTACCATCGGCACGCTTGTGGAAACAGAGCTAACTTTAGCAAGTACATGAGCTTCTGTAAATTTATCAACGTAACAGATACATTTTCACTTAGTGATCATTTTGGTCTAAATGTTCGATGTATAGGAGTAGATTTTTTAACTCCAATGGCACATTAGCAAGGATAGTCTTGATTATGGAGAAGAGATGTCACTGGATATCATCTCCGACCTCCACGGGTCATCCCGACAAACCACTTTTCTTCTCTTGGTAGCTAGCCTCACTTCCTCCTTACTAATCCTGTGAACTCAATTCCCCAAAATTTACAGTGTTGTTAAAGAACAGGTGAAGCACCTACAGTACTATTGTTTTTTATTTAACTGTTGCATGTCCAGAGTATTTGCCATCGAGTTGTACATTTTGACACCGAGCTGTTTGTGATTTGAAAATAGCTGATTTGAAGATGTTACACTGATGTCATTCTAAACCTACTTCCTTCCCAAATCCTTGCTGGTGGTCTTTTCAAGGACAATGAATAGCCCAAACTTCCCAGCAGCATACACAAGCTTCTTTTAACATGTTTAAGCACTCAGTTTACAGATAGCTGGACTTACAAATCCTGTCATGGGGATTTTTGCATAGCCAGTCTTATCACACTCCAAAAAAATAGGGAATTTAGTTCTGCATTTTTAACAATAACATATTACATCATTTCAAGTAATGAAGCTATTCAAACATTTTTTTCCCCAGAAATTCAAAGTGTTATCTCTTGCTGCCACTTGGGACTACAGAATTGCAAACTAAGCCTGTGTGGACTTTAAATGTACAAAAGTCACATGTTGTTTCAGTAATTCCCTTAATACTTGGGTTGCTGTGCTGAGATAAGGAACATTTAGCCACTCCGAGTTGAAGAATGATGTCTATTTGAGACTTTATTTTATATGGAAAGAAAAAAACATTAAAAAGAGATGATCTATCTGAAAAGCTGGTAAAATGCCGCTGTCACAAATATGAAGTCAAATTTGGTTATCCTAGCTAACATGGTATTGATATTTAAGTGCAGTTTATTGTGTTGAATAAAATAACAGCAGTCGTGGAAAGGTACTGTACTTTAAAATGTCAAACAAATCATCTGCAATAGGGCTCCACGTTCTCTCTCTATATATATCGGTCTATTGTGTGTGTGGGTGTGTGTGTGTGTGCGAGAGAGAGACAGAGAGAGTGCGCTTTCTGTGTTGTATGTTTATCAGTGTACAGTGTGAGAGAGAGAGTGACAGAAAAGAGCTTGTCGAAAGCGGGTAAGTGCCGTCATTACTCACTCTCCACCGTAGAGTGTGTGCTGTTCTGCAGCGCCCCGTTACATTTCAGTGTTATATAATAGAAGAGTTTAATTTTTTAACAGATGTGAGTTAAGAGACTAAAAACACCAAGCCACAACAGAGTGAATGAGGCACACAGGTTCTATGAGGACCAATTTGAATGGGAGACACATTACCAGAAAGGTTAAGAGCGTGCCAACCTATGTTGGATAAGACAGGAAAGAAAAAATGAATTGTGTAACTTTGTCTCTTGTATTTTTACTTACTGGCATGAGTCCGTGCTGTTGTGTGATCTAAGTGCCACAATTAACTGTGAGAGTATTTGAAAGAAAAAAAAAGACAACTGGATTTCTTTAGGTTTGTGAAGATGTTTCACTTCCCTTTACTTATCAGTTCAGTTCCTTATCGATTCTCATTGGCTGCACTTTTGAGTGTCACCATCATCGCTAAGCAGCATATCAAAGACATTACATTTGTGCATATTGATAGCATGCTGTGTGGTCAAATGTTTGTGCATGTTGGAGCTATTTCCCATCTTTGTTGTGAGTGGTGTTGGGGTCATTACTCAAAAAAGTAATATATTACACATACTAGAAAACACATACTTTTTAAAAAAGTAATGCAGTCAGTTACTTAATTATTCCCAGGAGAAAGTAATTAATTATGCTACTCGTTACGTTATTTTCGGTTCGCCCTAAAATGACCTGAAACACATGGTCTCATAAATACCATTTAACAATATAAACACAGCTTGTGTAGGTTTGTGTATGTATGTGTATGCATGTGTAGCTGTATATATCCATGTGTGTGTGTGTGTGTGTGTGTGTGTGTGTGGGTGAATTGTGCTGCTTACGTTGTTGAGATATACAATGCTGTGCTTGAGAGTCACCATCTACCGGAACCAAATTCCTTGTATGTGTCTGTGCATATACACGGCCAATAAACACGATTCTGATTCTGATTCTGATTCTGATAAACCTGAGGCAACAGTCCCACACACCAACACAAATCTTATCCTAATGAGGACACACATCCACTCTGTCTCTTAATATTTATGTATGAACACAAATCCAAAGATGAAAAACAGCAAGCACAAAGAAACATCAAACACAGTGAGCCTGACTGCTCATTACTGCTTTTGTTACCTGTTGAAGTTCAGGGTCTGGCTGCTGGGCTGAGTTCTGCATTCACTCAGCTTTAACATTACTCTGCGTTCTTGGCTAGCTTAGCGTTAGCATGCTGCCCGTGCAGGTGCTTGCAAAGATCTGAAGATGTGTTAGCAGGATAACGTGGTTGTTTCTGTCCTGGATGCAGTTTGCCTTTTACCATCGTGCTCTTGTCCATATCCACGCTGTAGACTGCGCCGCTATTTTCCTCCTCCGGGACACGAACTGAAATCCGCTGACTGTAGCGCAAGTGGAACCTATAAGCCAGATCGACAGGCAGGCAGACTAACAATTCCAAGGAACTGGACTACTGGAAACTGGTTCTCTACAAGAACTGGTTCTCGATTCCCATTCCGAGTAATGACCCATGCCTTTTTACACTCCCAGGCTCATGTGACATCTCGTATGATCAATGATGGGTCTACAACCCTCAGGACCACCTCCAAAAGAGAAACTCCCAATACGGGTTAAATACCAGGGACTTTCCACCATTTGAATTTGGAACTGAAAAAGCCTCGTGGGTCAAGAACTGGATAAAGAAGTGAAGCTGTCTTTTTTTTTAACCATTCATTTCTTTATTGAAACATTTGTGTCATATATGGATCTGAAGTAGTAACTTCAACCTCTACACCTGGCTCGATGCTAATAAAAGTAATCTGCTTAACACTTTCAGATGGGCTGTGCAGATCAACCAGGCACTTATGGATCCTTATCTGGAAGAGATTCCAGGTTCTGGACCCTTCACCACAGGGAGTATTTCTGGTTGTGATACACAGAGTCTCAGCTGGCTTAGTTGGGAGTCCAGTTGACTTTTTGTCAAGGCCCCCCATGACCTGGATGACCGAGAACCTACACAAAAATATGTTTTGGACCATTTTGTCATCCTTGCAGATGGGATTAACTAAGCTGGTTTAAGGTGCTATTAATGCAAACAAAACTTCTAGCTGATCTTTTACATTTCACAACAGTCACTCAACAAAGGGCTAAGAAATGGTCTGCATCTGGATTTGCAAATTTGGGAATGGTTTTGGGTTGGCATGATGAAACTATTTGTAGATTTAGTTTTTAATATGGAAAACTCAACACCGAGTACTTGCAATAGCATGTTAATGTTTAGAGAAGGAAGGAATGCTTCTAGGTCATTAAATCCTTTTTCAATAAAAATTCAAACCTAACAGCACTATTAGCACCCGGGGTGGAGGAGACGGCATTGGCTTGTGTTTTTAGCTGTAATTTGCTGTAGTTAGTCCTTCACTGACTGTAGCTTGAGAGGTGTAAATTTGAAATGACTATGAATAACTTATTTAACATTTGCTCCTTTTCTGCCAAGATCTTCTGTGATCAGTGTGGAATAATAATGTCTGACTGTGCTGTAAAATAACCTATATATTATTTTTTCAACAATCGTTTGTTGAAAGGTAGAAATACCCGAGCAAGTCACCAGTCTATGACATTTTGACATTAATGAAACCAGTATAAGAAGATGCAGAATCCAAACAATGCTATTTTGGGCTGGGAAAGTATAATGGTAATCTTCTTGCATCACCTTTTGTTGATTAAAATTATATATTCATGTTATATGCATGGCATAATTTAATCATAATCCTTCTTTGATTAGAGGAATTCTTTGATAGGGTTGTTAACATGCACAACAACCAAGGCTTTGATAATACGGACAATTTTTCGGATGGATGAACTTACACAAAGGCAGCGGGGAGGAAAACAAGCTGAGCCTTGCTGGTGAAAAGATACACCTTTTGCAACTTCTGATGAGCAGGTGTATGAGCTAGGAAACAATGTGCTAGGAACAGCTAGATAGCCTCTTTATTGGAGTTTATTGGAGTTATTCTGACCTGATGAAACTGGGTTCATTATTCTCTTCACACCGCTTAGCTCAGGTATCCTTAAATCAGATACTTACTTGATTGGTGGCAGATGAGCCAGGTAACATAAATAAATGTATTTAATGCAAAAACTTCCAACAGTTATGAGAAAAAAACATAATTCATGGTTCCTGGTTCAAAAACCTGCTCAGAGCACACAGCAAAATAAGAGTTTGTCAAAGAAGTTAGTTTGGATTTGATTTAATTTGTATTCATAAATTACTTTTACAGTGCAAATTAGTTGAAATTAGAGCAGCAAGTTGAGACTGTTTTTTTTTTTAGCTAGAATACTTGGGCAGCATGTGTTTTTGCTGCTGTTAATTAACCTAGCAATAATCCCAATATGCATTTAGTTCCACATGACATAAAAATAATCTTCAAACACTGCAGTGCAGAAAATTGTATTATTGAGAGTGAACACCTAGTTAAGCATTCAGGTAACATTGTTAGTGCCAGTAGTCTGCATAGATAGCTGGCCAGGAAGTTGAACATTTTCTCCTCTTGTGCAATTTTCTGTCAGATTATTAGAAAAACTGGATAGATGAAGATGGTGGGACTGTGGAAATGTGTAGTTTCTGACTCATCCTCAGAGGTAAAGTGGCTACAGTCCTGCTGAAAAAGATATTGTGATGTGTATTTAAACTGGTTGTTACAGTGTTCACAAGACACTTCTGCCACATCATCAAGTATACAGAGTATATTATCTAAATAGGTAACCACAACGAAGTTTTCAACGCACCAACTAACTCGCATCAGTGAATTTGAATTCTGATCACACTGCAAGCCAAACTGCTTACAAACAGCTCATCGAATACCTTTTTCTTCCACTCTTTTTAAAATCAGATACATGTAAACTTTTCCAACCTCCTTTGTCAGATGGGCTTTGTGGGTCATTTCTGATGAGCACTTGTAGTTCATAGAGGGGCCAGTTGTTCAGTTTCAAAAATGTTCTGCTTTGGGCAAGCAATACTGTCATCAAATATGACGGAAGCAAGTAAACCACAGACTCATCACATATTTATAAAAGTAAAGAAACCAATGAAGAAACAATGAGAAACCTAAAAGCTTTTTCACACCTTGTTGGGGTGGCTGTGGCTCAAGGTCAGGCTAGCAGTAGTAAGGTTCATGGGTTGCTTCCCTTCTCCTCCAGGTGTGCGTGTTTATGTATCTTTGGGCAAGATGCTGAACCCCGACTTGCCCAAGGATACGTTCTTTGGTGGGTGAGTGTGTGTGTGTGTGTGTGTGTGTTATTGTTTAACAAGATGCTCAGGTATAGAAAAAGATGCTTGTATGACTGTATGTGTATGATTGGGTGAATGCGGTCCTTTACCTTTAACCCGAGAGCCTGAACTAAACGAGTTGCATGTGACTGGACTGAAATACTGTAGGTCTAAATCTCACTGCCTATCTCTACATATCATTTTAAGTCAGTCTTAACTTATGGTTATCTTTACCTTCGATTATCTCCATGCTAACTCACCTTCTCACTGCCTGTGATTTGGGTATTTATTGCTGATTTAACCCTACATAACCAGACTGTGTCTATTTGATTTTATTATATTTTCTTATGGAACAGACTACGGCTGGCCTTGTGATGGACATGCCCAGGGTGTATCTTGCCTTCCAAAATCAGCTGAAGGAGACAGCATTTAAGAAAATGGATGGAACAAATTCATATTTCATATTTTGTCAGTGATGCGGTCTTTTCCCTGATATTGAGTCTGGTTGGTTTGACGTAGAAGGCCAACTGCAGGCACACTGAAATACACTGCAGTGAGTACATTATTCATGCATGAGAGTATGTGAAACTGGCAATGTGTGGGATTCCTTTGTTTGTTTTAGGTCTACACACTTTTGATCCAGACAACTTTCTGCAGTACTAGGACTTTTTTTTTAGTTTCCACTGTGGGATGAAAATGTGTTTTACTTTGCTTTAATCAAGAAGCAAGAATACATCCAAGTAGTGAAATCAAATATGATGCCTTAAGCTGTAGTTCCTCTACTGAGGCTGGTTGCATGAGCTCTTCCAAAGTTCAAAGTTAGGTTGGGTTGTGTTTTGAGTGAAGATTGTGATGCTACAGTGACTTCTTCACACTGATTTGCCTTTCATGTTTCCTAGCAACTGATTTACACTTTGCTAGTCTCCCTAGGTTTTCCACTGGCTCAGGCACTACGTGCAAAGGGGCGTGTCTGTGACAGCTGATTTTTTTTCCCATGCTCGTCATTAATTTATTTCCTGAGCGACAGTAAAACGGGTTACAGAAGCCTTTACAATCTCCTGCTTGTTAAACTGTGCTGACCAAATGCTTTTAGTGCTGATTAACTCTGACAGACCTGCTGTAAACAGACGAAAATGCACCATTAGCTTAGCAACAATAACACTACAAAGAATATTTGAAAACTCAGTATATGAACATGTTTGTTATTTAGTCGGTAAAGTGTATATGACAACCTTCATTTTCATTTGGCCCAATAAAATGTCCTTCCTCTCCAGAGCGAAGGACAGCTCTAAACTTTTTTCTTTTGATTTCACACTGTTGTGTTCAACACACACACACACACACACACA
>VUQG01020006.1:37148-51481 GCA_015106755.1 Etia nguti
CATGTGTACCACACACACACACACACACACACACACACACACACACACACACACACACACACACACACACACACACACACACAGAGTCCCTAATGCTTTATTTATTTATGTTTTCATTGCTTATGGATGCGGAAAGAGGGGTGCAGAGGGAGTGAGAGAGGTGGCGGGGAACCATGTTTTTGAACAGGTTGGCGATGATCACAGAGTCTGAGGGGCCAGTGTTAATGACTTATTCATGGACCCTTCTGGCCCCTCACAGCCCCCGGGAATACACCAAACAGATGCAAGAGAGAAAGAGAGAAGGGTGGGGAGGAGGTAAGATGCAGAGGCAGGGAGGAGCGATGTGAGATGGAGGGGAGACACAATGTGATAGGACAGTGGTGAAGAGATGCAGAGAGGGAGGGAGGGTTAAGCGTTGCATAAAGAGACAAACACAAAAGCAAGATGAAAGAGAGGAAATGGGGTGTGGATGGGGAACAGACGGAGAGAGTACTCACAGTTTGACCATTTTCTAACCTTTGTATCGGTCCTGGGACATAGGCGAGGCAGCCAGAGGTGCTGCAGGAGGACTAACGGGCTGGCTGAGCAGGTGACAGACTGTTGGGCTAGATCATTATGCTCATTTCCATCTATATCTGTCTCCAAGAGAGAAAGTGGAGGTGGCTTTTTTTTTGCTGGCATTTATTTGATCCTCTTGCTGAATTTGTGAGTTTGTTCACTTACAAAGAAATGAACAGGCTTTAATTTTAAGGTATTTCATTTTAATGGAGGCAGACAGAATATCAACCAGAAATCCAGAGAAAAAAATACTTTACATAAAAGTTATACATTTATTTGCATATCAGTGAGTGAAAGAAGTATTTGATGCCCTACAGCCCAGCCAGTTCTGTCTTCCACAGATCAGCCAGTCAATCAGTTACACTCCTGATCTCATCTCATTATGTGTATAAAGCACACCTGTCCACAGAATCAGTGTCTTCTAGTCCAACCTCTCCACAACCATGGGCAAGACCAAAGAGCTGTCAAAAGATGTCAGGGGCGAGACGGTAGACCTGCACGAGGCTTTAATGGGCTACAAGCTCGTCAGAAAGAATCTTGATGAGAAGGTGACAACTGTTAGTGTGATTATTCAGCAATTCAAAAAACATAAAATGACCATCAATCGCCCTCTGTCGGGACCTCTTATCTTGGCTCCCGGGAGAGGATGATCATGAGAAAGGTTGTGGATCAACCCAAAACTACACGGGAGGAACTTGTTAGTGATTTGAAGGCAGCTGGGACCACAGTCACCAAAAACACCACTGGTAACACACTACAGCATTACGGAATAAAATCTTGCAGCACCTGCAACGCCCCCCCAGCTCTACTTCACCACACTGAGGAGCCATGTACCCTAAAATACTGGAGGAGAACCTCCTTCTATCAGCCAGAACAGTGAAGATGGCAACAAAGGAGTGGCTAAAGAGGAAGTCACTCCTTTAAGAGAAGAGGGGCCAAAATCCCTCCTGAGATGTGTGCAAACTTTCATGGGATGTGTGTTTTTCTGGATTTTTGGTTGATATTCTATCTCTCTGCATTAACCACTTAAAGGCTGAAATATACAATAATTGCCAGAAAATTTCAAATTCTTTGAAAATGGAGAGTTTATTGAACCATGTGACAAATTTGTTTCAAAAAATTGATTCAATTCTATTTTCCATAAATGACGTTTAAATTGTATCATATTTGCTACATCTGGCATTTTTTAAAAAACGCTTAAAAATATATGTGCAATTTATTTATTTTTTAGGGAGAAGAAAATCACAATTATGATGTAGAAGTCTCAAAAAGCTTTGTGGAGTGTGCAGCTATAAGCAGATGTTCTACATCTAACTGGTGGTGCGCCGACAGTTAATGTGTTTGATCAACACCGTCTCACCATCGCCTCATTAAAACATGACCCTAAAATAGTAACTACACGTCTCAATAACCCTTTCAGAAAGGAATGGAAGGAAAAATGATCAAAAATACTTTTGATTCTTTTTTTCCTCTTCGTTTCTCTTGTCTCAGTGTAATAAAGAGACATCTTCATTATCAAAAACATGATTTCTCAGCTCTCCATAGCATTGGAGACTTTGTGATATTTTCGCACTTTTTCTTCAAACGCTTGTTTATGAGACTCCAGTTCTACAATACCTCAGGTTGTTTATACAAGCTATCTGAAATCCCTGTCTTAATCAGAGCTGTGTTCAAAGGTAAGATAAGGGCATGCCAAATCCTTCTTAACCCACCAGCGACACGCTTCACAGTGATTTACAACGTGTCTGTCTTGTGCTGCTCATATAAAAAGATAGAGTGGCAGATATCCACAAAGAATTGCAGGTCTTTGTTTAAAACATCAGACCTCAACATTTTTGAAGGAATTGGCAAATTTTCGAATGCCTGAGAACCTTCTTGAGCAGTAGACGATGTCAGATGAATGGCTTTGGCTTGAAACTTAGCCCAGCATCTGCATAATTTAGGATCACGTTGACCCAGTTTTGCTAACTCTATTTATGACCTGGAGTTAAATATAATATCATTTGTGGCAGAGGGCTCCCTCTCTCGGACAGGTTTTAAATCCTTGCCTTAGTTTCTCCTTTTATTTCATGTTTTTTATTTTGAGCATGTTTTGTTGGGGCATGTTGTACTGCCAAAATATAAGCGTTCATAGGGAATCACTTATAGACCTTATAAGTCTCTCTCTCTCAAATACAGACACTCATGCAGGCACACAAACCTACACTGTACCCAGAATGCTGCTATTGTATATCATATCATTAAAAAAATGTGAAATTATTATTTTTTTTAGATGCTGAGCGAGGGGTGAAATCAATCCCTGCTCAGACTGCTCCTCACCTCCCCATCACTGCAGCAACTTTGATGCAAATACTTAAAAGGGCAGAACTGGCGGGTAAGCTGTGCATCGCCATGGCAATGTAGACTGGGAGAAATCCATTTTTCATAGACAGGCTTTGCTGGTCGGGCTACTGCAATGCATGCGATATCAAGAGAAAGGAGAGCCAAGTGGGAAACCAAACAGATTCAAACAGCCAGAATTCTGACAGAAAAAACTCCAAGACAAGACTTGAAGAGGTTGGTTGTTTTTGACTGTTTTAAGACTCTGAGTTGGCCTGTTTGGCTTACTGCAGTCTATGTAACAGTTGATGAAGAGGAGGTATGCGCATGGACGCACTCACATACAGCATATAGTGTATGAATGCATGCACGAAGATGCACAAGAAAACGCACAAACTGAAATGAAATATTGTTTTTTCATAATGCCAAGTTTAGTAAACAAATAGTCACGGCAGTGGGAACGTGTTTCATGTAAGGGGTGCTGTGGGATGGGACTATGTGTTGGGCAGAAGCCTTAGAACCCATACAAATAAATGATGTATAAAAAGAATCTGATTTAAAATACACATAGGATATGCATGTTTTCTTATAGGATCATGGGCCTTAAAGATAAGTCAGATATAGCAGTGCAAGATGAATTAATCTTACCTGTAGCTAGTATTTCAAAATTGTTCTTTCACTCAGGATTAACCGATCAAATGTTTCTGAGATGCCATTAATATCCAGTTACTAGCTTAACAAATGTCACCTTCCTGGTCTTTTGTCAGCACAGAAATAAACAACTTGAACGATCATCATTTGAATTATAGGTGTAGCTGCTGACTCTGATGATCCACAAGCCTTTGCTATCCAAAAATGCATTTTTTTGCATTGCTATTTTCTTGTGCAGGTCAGACTACAAAGAATGTGGCCCCCACATTATGGACACGACTGACATGACTCCAACCTAAAGTTCATGACATAACAAAGTGAAACTTTTATGTTTGCATTTACTTTATTTTTAACATTTTAAATGAAAGGTAGAAAAAAACTGGTTTCCAACAACAGAACATGACACATGATGCTCACTTTAGTGAGAATGAGTCGACTTGTGTAAGAGTGAATGGGTGAAGTGCATGTGCTGCACATGATGCACTGTAAACTATGTTAGAGCTTGTCAGCATGTCTATTGATAGCAGGAGTTACACACAGATGTAGAAGAGAGTCCATATAAATATAACACACATATAACACAAACATAAAACATGGAGAAGTTTTTTTTTTTTTTTTTGAGGAAATCATTATGCCACAAAAACCAAAAATCCAAAATTTTAATGCAAATTGTGAACACTGGGTCTAAAAATACCAGTACGAATTTTAGGCACATCTATATTGAACCTGAAATGTAACCACAATCATCTGGCCAGTGCTGGGCAGTATCTTTGACCAAACTGTAAACCAAAATGCTTTAAATGTATTATAGAGTGAAATTATATTTGTAAATCAGTCTGTTTTCAATTGCCACAATGCATATGGCACATTGCACTGAAACACATACATTGCTTTAAAAAAAATGTACAAGGCTAATCTGTTTGTGAATCTGTAAGAGTATTTAGCTTGGTAGGTGGAAAAGATTGGAGATAGCTTGGATGGAATTAAAAGGTTTTATGGGGCTCAGACAAGCTTATTAAAAACAACACAGGAAATGAAGATGATGTACTTATTTTTTTTGGGTTATGAACTCACCACTGGGCTTGCTCTCAGGAAGTATTGATGGCACAGACATAAACTGGACCTTGGTCAGAGAGAAGATGCATGCTTATTTCCAAAATGTTTTACTTAAACTAATAAAAAAAAAACCCTCTTCTCATACCTTTATTTTTTTTTAAAGATTTTCTGGTCTATGTACCTTTAAAATTTAATATAAATGTGATATCACAGGAAAAACCCTAGGAGAGTTTGAAAATAAGAGAGCTCAGAAAATCTAATAAGGACTGAGGAGACAAAAGAAATCCTGCCTATTAGAACTAATGTGAGTCAGTCTTCAGAAACAATGGATTCTATATACACATTTCAAGTCATTTAGTGTAATTACATAACTTAGCTGCATCTTTCATTGCACCTTTCCGGCCAGTGAAATGTCCTCAGTTCTAAAGGTCCAAGCCTTGAGTTTCATAATGCATTTTTTATTCCTGTAAAAGTTTTACAGCAATAAATGTTTTAATATCTGTAAAAACAGTACGACGTATTGAAAAGAGTCCAAATGTTGCATCATTTCCTCAGATTCTGAAAAGCCTCTTTAGAGCAACGTGTTACAGGAAGTAAAATCAGAAACATGCGCTATGATGTTTGCTCAAGGGGTTTCTTGTTTCATCAGTTGTCAGTGTAGTGAGGAAAGAATGAAATAAATATACATTACTTTTCAATCGGCATCATTATCTGTCTCTGTGCAAACAATGTCTCTATATTTATTTACATTCATATTACAAGCACACTCTTTAAACATCCTTCCACCTGTTCACAAATACTAAATTTCCCCAAATGCACACACACACACACACACCGTGCAAACACACACAACACTGTGGCTGTTAACACCTGCTTATATACACATTAGTTTTGCATGGGTACCTGTGCAATGACTGTAATCCATCATGGGCTGTGCCACCCTGGTATCACACTAGAGCTACAACACAGGCCTGCAGATGTTGGGCACGCTGCCAAGGCCAGTGGAGACAGAGATGATCCACACAATCTCCCCCCACCGCCTAACAAATGCTGCCTCCTCCCTGCTCTCTTATACACACAAGCGAGCACAAACAGGCTGATGCGAACTGCACATGTGCAAAGATTCGCACATTAGCTCATCCTCGAGATATGAGAGCTGACAATCACAGATGTGTCTTTATTATTCACTGTTAGTTTGCCCCGTAACAATGCTGGGTCACTTTCTGCTTTAAATCTAAGATTACTTGGAACTATTCCTAACTCCATTAGCTGCCAAACACCGTCATTTTTTATTCATCGATTTTTTTTCTAGCAAATTTAAACGCCTTCAGAACAAACTCAAACTTTATGTTGTAGTGGACCAGATGGTGAAAATGATAGTCTTTTTATCCTTACAATGTTTATGGTTATGACTGAGCTGTCATTGTTAAAAATGTAATTCAAGGTTCATTTTACATCAGAAAAAAAGGTCACATTAGATACAGAACCTTCATGGAGAGCCCTACAGTTTAAATGCCTGTGTGTAGTACTGATATTAATGGTAAAATTACTTAAAAATAACCATTTATGAACTGTAAATTTGTAGCCAGTACACAACTATAAAACTAATCAAAGAAACAACAGACTAAGACCAAGTTATAATGACGGGTATGTGGTTCTGAACAGATGGGTTTTAAGTTTACTGAGTCTGTTTTACTATTTAACTGTTAATTGTTATTTTAGTATCTTTTAATTAAATATTTTTTTAAATTAATATTCAAAATCTAAGATCTGGATGATTACTGTAACACGGTAACTGATAATTATAGATCTTTGTTAATGCTTAATAGTTAATAAATCGCTAAAAAGCGTGTGTGCCAACTGTCTTCGCAAGACAATCAAAGTTTGGCTTTGTGCATGGAACAGAGGACGGATCTCCTAACTTTGTAAAGTGTTGTGCTTCTTCATTGTGAAAACTGTGTTTTCCTGGTACACACAAGGGGAGCTCATACATACTGATTGCAGTCCTCCCTTCAAGATTAGATAAAAATTATGCTGCTTTTCACTGATTTTTATAATCACACATCCAAATAAACACTGTTTGGATAGCTGTATAGTTAAAGCTGATGTTCACAATGCTTCTTTTAACAGCATACAGGCAGACTGGTGCAATGAGAGTGGCATAAATCACAAGACTGTAATTCTGGAGACTGAACTTCATGCCCTGTTTCACCCACTGCTTTGTTGAGATTTGTAGAAGAGCACATTTGGGTTAAAATATATTTTAAAAGAAAAGATAACAAGTCTCCCTCTGTGTAGAACTTAGTATGCTCTTACAAAATGATGGTATCAAGTGTAATGAACACTTCTAACAAAACAACAATAACATTTGGTAATTATTCACAAAAGCATCTAAAAGGAATTTAATTTAGTTAATGTCCCTTAATATCTCTATGATATAAACTGGTCACTTTATTGGTTACATGTTGCTAGTACTGAATTGGACAGGAGTTAAAATGGGACTTGACAGGTGGAGGAATCCTAAGATCAGGTGTAGCAAAATTGCTACTTTGAATTCAGGTGTTCCAATTATTTCCATGGCCATCCTCAGTGAATTCTAGCGTGGTGCTGTGACAGGATGCCACCTGTGCAACAAGCCTAGTTGTGAAATTTACTCACTACTAAATATTCCACAGTCAACTGTTAGTGGTATTACAACAAAGTGGAAGCAATTGGGAACAACAGCAACTCAGCCATGAAGTGGTAGGCCACGCAAAATCACAGAGGGGGGTCAGCAGGTGCTGAGGTTTATAGCGCACAAAGATCGCTAACTTTCTTCAGTCAATCGCTACAGACCTCCGAACTTCACGTGGCCTTCAGATTAGTTCAGCAGCTGCATCCAAGCCTCACATTACCAAGTATAATACAAAGCTTCAGAGGCAGTGCTGTAAAGCATGTCGCCACTGGACTCTAACACAGTGGAGATGACGAATTGCGCTTCTCTATCTGGCAATCCAATGGACGAGTCTGGGTTTGGTGGTTGAAAGGAGAATGGTACTTGTGTAAAGTTGGTGGAGGGGGGATTACAGTTCGGGGCTGTTTTTCCAGGAGTTGCGCTCGGCCACTTAGTTCCAGTGAAAGGAACTCTTAAGGCCTCAGCGTACCAAGACATTTTGGACAATTTCTATGCTGCCAAATTTACGGGAACAGTTTTGGGATGGCCTGCACAGACTCCTGACCTGACCTCAACCCAACAGAACACCTTTGCGATGATTTGGAGTGGAGACTGCGAGCCATAGTTTCTCATCCAGCATTAGTGCCTGACCTCACGAATGTGTTTCTGGAAGAACACAGTCCTAAACCTGGTGGAAAGCCTTCGCAGAAGAACTGAAGCTACTGTAGCTGAAAAGGGTGGGCCGAGATCATATTAAACCCTATGAATGGATGAATGAATGAATGGAATGCCACTTAAGTTCATATGTGTGTGAAGGCAGACGAGCAAATACTTTTGGCAATATAGTGTAAGTCATATACTAATTTGCATATTTTTCTTTGTGTACAGACAATGATCAGCTGACCTGTGCTGCTTCTCCCTGATGCACTGCTCATTATAGATTTAGTCACCTCATTTTAACAAGAGATAAACAGGTGTTACATGAGTGATACGGCTGATTTCCAACTCCTAGACACTATAAAGCTAGTATAAAAGGTAGCTTTCAGAGTGAATCTAATCAGCATCGTCATCTTAAATATAAATTGATGTATGTAACCAGTCCGGCATAGTGCATCACTGTAAACTTAACCACAATACTGCAAACTAGCTTGCACTAAGCTGATTTTTCATAGAGCCTCTGTATAAAAACACAAACAAAAACTAATTATATTTTAATTTGTTTTGCAAGATATTTCACAATTAAGTATAATTAAGCAACACACTGTGTAACTCTATCGGGTTTAAAAACTCTAAAATGAATTAGAACATGTAAGATTTTAAATTTCTAGTTTATAAAATTTCACTTGCAGTGTAGTCCTTACCTTTGAAAATTATTCCTTCTCTTCCTTTCCTTTCCTCTCTGTCATTTTTCAGTGTCACACATTAATGTTTTTTTTTTTCTCTCTGCCTGGGAAATACAGCAGCTGTGCATTTAGCTCAAAGACACATTTTGTGACAAACTGTGCAGAAACAGTTTGTGAGTTTGGTGATATTTGTTTGAAAAGCTGCATTTGAAATGATCTGCCACTTAAAAATGACTCCTTTTATGCTTCCTCCACTTGAGTAATTAGGTAAATGCTTAAGTATCGTGACCGCAACTTCCGGTCTGCACCATGAACTCATCGCAGGGATGGGAAGGAGAAAGGAATGAGTTAAAGGTGTAAGAGGGCCCTAGGTTGTCATTATTTAATTGGTGAGCAAGTATCTCCATGCTGTCACTGGAAGCAAAACCAGGCACACGAAAAATTAACTCATCCAGTAGTAATACGCACTAACCTGTCTATCAGGTTTAATTACTCATTAAATGAAAAAGCTGTTCCACATCGTTCTGACCTACTTTAAGCTCTGGGCTTAGACCCCTGTTTGCCTTCAGAAGTGTTTTCATTTTTTGTTGCAGATTCAACAAGGAAAACATTCCTGAGAGATTTTGGTTGATATTGACATGATGGCATCACACAGTTGCTGCCGTTGTTGACTCTGCATTCACATCGTGAATCTCTTTTTTCGCTGCATCCCAAAAGTGCTCAATTGAACTGATGCCTGTGGAGCCCAGTGGAGTACAGTGAAATCACTGTCATGCAGTTTGAGCTTTGTGACATGAGGTGTTATCCTGCTGGAAGCAGGATCTGCATAACTTGGTTTTAATGAGTGGTTATCTGCGTTACTGTTGCCTTCCTGTCAGCTCAAAGCACTATGGCTATTCTCTGGCATCAACAAGGCATTTTTACCCAGAGTACTGCTGTTCACTGGATATTTTCTCTTTGCCAATCCATTCAGTGTAAACCCTTGTGTAGGAGAATCCCAGCAGATCAGCAGTTTCTGAAATGCTCAGTCCGGGACACCAACCACCAAGCCATGTTCAAAGGAATTTCAATCAGCTTTCTTCACCATTCAGTTTAAACTTCAGCAGGTCGTCTTGACCATGTCCACATGCCTAAGTGTAATCTGTTGTTGCCATGCGATTTGCTGATTAGACCAGTAGACCAGTAGCTCAAATCTAAACAGTAAGGCTAAATTTTATTTCCAAGGAGCCAAATTTTCTTGTAATTTTTCAAGTGGTTTTAAACAAAAGTTCTCTAGGCTTGAAAGTTTTCTTTGGACATTGGCTGCTTTTTCTCATTTTCAGTTTGGTCCTTGTATATAGTGATTTTCAAAGGAATTTCTTTTGTTTGTTAAGCCACTTAACTTTGACCTATGAATCGTTCAAGCACAAAAAAGGGACCTAACTCAAGGGATGAGTCAGTCACTACAGCTAATAGACAAATAGCAAAGAACCAGTTTTAAATTGTATCTTCACCCACTTTGTTTCTAATAGCTGAGTAGTTGAATAGTTAAATAGTTGAATCTATAAAAAATACCGAAGTTAACACAATTTGACAGAAATGAAATAGAAATGAAATAGAGAAGCACCAACAAGGTAATTCTCAAAGAGCTATTAGCTGAAAACGGCTCCTTAAGACTATTTAAAGAAATTGGATGGAAGCTTACCTAAGAGAGTTCGGGCTGAAGAATAAAGGTGGTCACACCAATTATTGAGTACTCATACATACATTGCCACAAGTACTGTATTTCTGTGTTTTAAATTGCTGCACCTGTTTCCCATTTTCCTAACAAAAATTAAAACATGGGTACGCTCAAGACATTTTGTGTGTGTGTGTGTGTGTGTGCACTATATAAATCTTACATAAATCTAACAGCAAAGTAACATAAATATTAAGATTTAATGATTAGTAAGCCATAGTTACTATTTCATTAATATAAAATACATACTAAACTTAAACAAAATTAACAGTGGTATTATAATATGTTACCACATTCATTTTTAAAGCACATTAACAATCAAACAAGATCAGGAAGCACACAGAAAATAGGCTTCCCATCTTTTATGCATTTTCATGCATAAAAGCCTGAAACACAAGTACCACGCTCAGATCAAGTGCTGGCCTCCACTCACTGTGTATTCACACTGATATCAAAGGGCGAGTAAAAATTTAATTGGTCTCTGTGCTCTCAGTCATTTCTCTTTCTCGCCACTTCCTTATTTCTTTCTCTCTCCCCTTCACATGAACGTGTGCGCAGACATACACACACACACACATGCACTGACACACAACTAAATTTGTAATGCCACCCACCAGCAAACTGGCACCAGCTCTTGTCAATGCATACTCACACATGCATATACACTTCTGTCACAATCATTTGTATGCAAAGTGGCTGGCTGCGATGGGTTGCTATGGTTGCTGTTACCAGGTTATGTGATGAGAAGCAGCAAGTTGCTTTACTTCTAATTTGTGCCAATGTAAAGGTGTCAGTGTTGGAACATATAGAACAAGAGGCAATAACACAACATGAGCTGGCTGGAAATGGGCAGAACAACAACAGGGATGGAGACTGCAGCATAGAAATTAAATGGATCAAAGGTTTAGCGTTATGGACACTTAAGGGCATAAAAGTGTTGGAAGCACTTTGACAAGAAAACAAAAAAAGAAAGCAAGTAAATTGTCAGGTTTGTTTTAGACAGTTATATATGGTGTTAAAACAGAGCTGTGAAGGTAACACTAGCACTAACACAGAACTGTTAGAGGGGAGGAATACATTGATAGCCAGCCAACATGAAGGGCTCAGCTCCGTAATTGCCTCCATGAGATTCATTAGTATGCATATGCGTGTGTGTGTTTGAGGCAAAGTGAGTTTATGGGAAAGCTCTATGTGTTTGTGTGTATGTCTGGAGCAGATAACAGTGACAGCTTAAGGTCATGAAGAAAGGAAGGGCACATCTGAAGACGGGCGTATCTTTGATCTCAACACAACAAATGTGTGACTGTGTGTAAGAACCGGTGTGTAGCGGAGATAGACGGCAGAGTCAGCATGCTGTGTGTGGGTGTGTGTTTATGCGGTTTTGGCATGCACACTCGTGCATGTTTAATGCATGAACATGTTTGTGTAACATGTTTGTGTGCGTGAGAATTGGAGACGCTATCTTATCTCCGAGTTTTACTCAGCCTTCTCAAAAAAATGTATCTGTGAGAATTTGTATAGACGTGTGTATTTGTGCGCACAAGTCGAGCGTAACTGTGCAGGTGGAAACTCATAAAGCAAAGTCACAAGGTTACAGGTTCCCGTGGATGTCGCAGTATTTCTTTTCTATCTTCTGCGGTTGCAATTAACACCTGCAATTTTGTTCTCCCTCGGCTGAGTTTTTGAATGTGGATTCTCATCAAAACTTTTGAACTTCTTAACAGGAAGTAGGATTACATGATAACATTAAAAAACAAAAAACCAAAAAAAACCAAAAACGTGACTGATGCAGATAATAGAATGCAATCAACATGATGTCTCTGGCCATGCTCCTAATGGAGCTTTTGACTAATTGACTGAATCTATCCGTAAACTGTCTTGGCCCTCCCAGCTCCTCTGTCACTCCTTAATTGGCTATTGTTCTGTTATTATCAGCTCTCCAGGGCAGGACCATCTGCTATCTCCAACAGGTGAGTTGCAAGAGGACCTTGCGTATTTGTCTACATCTGTTTTAAGGTGTGTACATTTATGCACCAGTGTTGTTTGCTTTGCCAGGATTATGTCTGTCTTGCTTATGAATACGCTTCTGAAGAGCTGCTTGTGCGCCTTTAAAAAAAAAAAACTTTCCTATTTGCTCTTTACATCTGAAAGAAGGTGCTGGTTGCACTGGAGGAGGAGAGGGACCTGTTTCATTTATCAGCAGCGCAACAGTGCATGAAGCGTGCTGGCTACGGTATTATTTTAACTCTCCCTCTCATTTACTTTATTATCTCCTTATCTGTCTGCATCATTATGGTGGATGTAACCTGTGTGATGAATAGCCTTTTTGATTAAGGCATGCACGGCTCCTTTAACATATGGACATACTGTATGCTTGTGTGTGTTTGTGCTGCCCCCTGATAATTCAGGAAATGCTAGGATTGTGTACCTTGTCGAATAATTATTTTGAGACTCTGAATGCTCTAATAGAATTGATCATGTTTCCACTGAATTAACCGACACAAAGCAAACTATTTCTGTTTAGTTTTTGTAGTCTTGAGAGCACCTTCAGCTGTCTTGATTACTATATATTAGAAATTCCCTCTAATGTTACCTATACCTGGGCTAGCTGATGTGAAGTTACACCATTTGGATAGTTAAAGTGTTGCTTGGCTGAAATTATAAAACAGAAAAATCTTATTAGGTTATGATGGTATAAGTGCCTCGATCCATAAAAATAAAACATATTGTTCATGTATCACAGGAAGAAGTGCTTCATACATCCATACTGATACACACTTTCATATACTGTAATATATTTTTCATCAAATGAGAGAAAGAAACTCAATCTGACAAGGTTAATACTTTAATATTAATGATTAACTGATTTATATAAAGGACATTTGATGCTAGTAGGTTAATCAGTACTCACTCACAGATTATAGTTTCCAAAACACACTTTGTGAACTGTTCTTGATATGAGACCCACAAAACAGGGGATTCAATAATAGGAGGTGAGCTGTTGCTTAGCTTTTGTAAGATCAAATAAAAAATGCAATCCTTGATGACTCAAATCTGGACACTGGTGTGAGAAATATGCTCACTGGTAATGGAGGGAGTCTCTGTCTTTACACTCTGTAGTTCTTTGACGTGATATTTAATACAATTTCACACAGTTTACCCCCTCCTGAGAGTTGGAAAATGTGTTCATCTTTATTTTGGCAAGTTTTTGCTCCTGAGAAAGTGGAAAAGAAAGCATTCCCAGTTTGTGCAATATTGTGTCTCGAGTACAAAACCTTATCTTTGGCTGCCTGATAATAGACATCCTCCGGGCAGTCCTCCAAAACTACCGCGTGTGAAATTTCCTGAGCCAAGTTTAAAATATGGTTATTTTTCGTAATTTAACTCAAAATAGCTTTCATATGATCACGTGACTACATGTATTTCACATAGTAATAAAACCACATAGAGCGTTAGCATCCGCCCTTACTTAGCTCTATGGAGCATTTTAACGTCTTTCAGTTCATTGCTTTTACTCATTTGTTGTTATGAACCTCCTTCGGAGTTTAAAGCAGCCGACATAACATGAAAGTGACCATAAACATAGCTATTTTGTACTTGTTTGAAATAATTATGCCAACGCTGTCAATGCTCCTCAGAGAAAAGTCTCACTCTTCAGGTCTAAACACATTCTGACGGAAGTTTTATATGTCCAAACTTTTTGCTGTCAGAAATGTTGGAAAACTGATTGATGTCCTGTCTTTGGTATTCCCGGTAGTTCAAACACAAATTCATAGGATTTTTTAAGTAATGAAATTGATTCCAGCCCAATAAAAAGGCTCCTGACCCTTTAAAGATGTCAGACAACTTTAATAACTGATGTAACACAAATCATTACACCTCATGAATGTCATCTAAATGAGCCTGAAATAAATGAGGGCTAACACTGTCTATTTAGCTAAATGGTTTTACTTAGCCTCTTCCAGTCTGAGTCAGTTTGGAACTGTGACATGCATACTGTGTTTCTGACAGGCTGCAGATGATGTGTTGGAGAGGG
>VUQG01020008.1:0-32552 GCA_015106755.1 Etia nguti
TTCACCCAGAGAAAAACGGCTGCTGCTGCCATCATCATCCGTCATCATTTCTGCTACACTGGCAGGGCTAGGGCCAGGACTCTCCTCTTCGGGTTCTTGGTGGATGTTGCTAACTCCGGGTGGATAACAGGCACCACACCCGCAGTAGATGTGCTCGGTGTGAGGTCTTGCAGCAAGCTATCAAATACGGTGCATTTCTCGGCTTTTAAAAAAACCGCTATGCGTCGCCAGGTGTTTCATCAGATTCGAGGTGTTACCTCCTTTGCACAGTATCACCTTAAAGCACTTGTTGCAGGCTGCTGAGTTTGCATCTTTTGCTGTGAAGTACAGCCAGACTTTTGACCACTTCGCCTTGGGCAATTTTAATCTGTAGCTCTGCTCTAAAAGAACGTACGTACCTGGGCCCGCCTACTATCCTTGGAAAGGTAAAACGATTGGCTAGAATCCTAAGTGTATGACATCTCAGGAAAAAAAGCACCAAAATGTGCGCTGCTTTTCGGTCTGGTTACTACCGTTTATGTCATGGCACCGGATACCGGTACCCATCCCTACTCATTATGCAAATTTATCATGGATTGACTTTCTATTATGGTACTTACTGACTGATCTTGTTACCATTAACTTTAACAACATTTGGCAGCGCTACTAAAACACTTACCTTACTCGAATCAGTCTGAATTGCTCCCAGCACCAGTGATGGCACGTTATGTTCGAGAGAGGAGAAGAAATAGGAGCTACTGGTCACTCTGGGTGCCACCAGCTCAGGATGGTTACAAACTCGCTGTAACTGCATCAAAACCTGCAGCACGCTGACAAAATGACCCGTTTTCAGTGCCTCCTGAGCTCTAGGGGAAAACAGCCACATAGAAGAAATGATTATAGAAAACTGACAAGACTGACATGTGCAAAACATGTCTCCCTTGACACATTACAGTTTTCTCCAAAGAACAGGCACAATAAAAGGTATTTCCAATTATAAAGTATCTTTTCAGACCAGAAAGATCAGGTCCAAATAAATCTGATGTCTCATGGATGCATAATACACAGTAATAGAAATGAAAAGAACTATGTAATTACAGTTCATGATGTACTTTTAATATTTTTCCAAAACTTCATTATACCAAAAACTGGACTGTGTCAAAAGAAACCGTGAGAGAGGGGTAAATATTTACCCTGGTTGAGTGAGGATATCCTCATAAAGGCTCTTCTGCCTGTTCGACAGTCGACATTTTAGGATGTGCTCGTACTTCTTGGGAAGCTGTTTCTCCACATCCCTTTTCGAGCGCCTCAGGATGAAAGGTTGAATCATCTATAGTTAAGAGTAACAGGGTTTTCATTTTTAATTTAAGGGAAACACCACAGTAACACAGATTCATAGAAGAGTGCTGGTGGTATACCCACCCTGTGTAGGCGGATGACCAGCTTGTGGCAGTAGTCCTGGTTCTGGTCTGTACCCGCCTTAACAGGAAAATCAGAGTAAGGCCTGGTGATTCCTGGCAAAAGGAAGTGGATCATGGTCCACAGCTCCTTAAGAGTGTTCTGTAGAGGAGTGTTGATGAGGAGAATCCGTTGCTCACTGGAAAATGCACAGAAATATCTCTGTCATTCATTCAGTCAGCTTAGCAATTTTTTTTAACGATCCAGTAAAAAATTAGGGCAATTTCATAGAGACAGCCTTAAAGTTTCTCACATTGAATTTATCTCATCAGAGAATCAATTCAACCAGAACAACATGCACATTATTGACTCGAAATAATAACGTTTATCACACAGCTTACCTTCTGAGAGCAAAAACTGTTTCCCAATGTTTCTCCGTCATGTTTTTGATGAGCTGCACCTCATCCAGGACTAGGTGCCTCCACCGTCTCTTTAGAAAATGACTCTGGTCTTTCATCAGCAGCTTGTAGGATGTAACACATACATGGAAGCTATTTGCTTCCCCCCACCACTGCAGATCAAAAACCATATACAGCAGGTAAGTACTTTTTCTTTAGTTCACTTCAGTTTTATTTATATAGCACTGAACCACAACAACAGTCACCTCAAAGCACTTTTTAATATCATATTAATGACATTATTGTATTTAAATACACAAGAAATCACCCTTCTCTTAGACCTCCGTTCCCTTCTGTTGCCAAGGTACAAGAGGATCTTAAGGCCAGGACACCAACGCTTGAACTCCACCTCCCAACTTAACAACTTGCATGTTCTTACTACAACGAGGTGGGGCCCCCAGATGCCTGTGGCCAAAAAAGGGCTGCGTCTTTATCCCAGTCAAAATGTATAAATACAGGAAAAAGGTTTACTATTGTAAAACAAAAAGAATACCAAAAACATACACACCCTCTTGCCCAGCCAAGTGGGCCATGTAAGCAACTGTCTGTACAGTCTTGCCAAGGCCCGTCTCATCAGCTAAGATGCCATTGAGGTGCTTCTTGTAAAGGCTTACAAGCCAGTCCACACCAATCTGCTGATATTCACGCAGAAACCCATGCAATAGAAAAGGAGCTGGGCTGCGGGTCTAGTAAAAAATAACAAGTATAAAAAAAATTAGTTTGAAAAAAACAAAACAAACATGTTCTTTTGTTTAAATGTGTGAGAGTATGTGAATGTGTCTCACAGATGAAGTGGTTCTGAAGCTGCCCTTGGGCAGGATGAGCTCTGTGGCTGCAGCTACTTCGGCTATGTCTTTGCAGGGTTTCCCATCAGAGTCAGAGGAAGCGGCTTTGTCAGCACTGCGGTATTGGTCCACACTCAGAAGGGAGTCAATCAGCACAGCCTCAGGTGGACTGGTGACACATTCTATTTATAGAAAATAAAAAGTAAATAAAAGTATTTTGGAATCTCATCATTCACAAATGCCCCCACACACACACAAAAAAAAAAATCAGCTCATCTGCACAGTTTAACTTTGTAATTACAAACTAACCTTCAGTCTCTTCCATTTCATCCTCATCACTGTGAGAACCAGGCTGAGGCCAATTAAAGCTGTCAGCATAGGCACCAGCATATTGCTTCATCAAAGCATCCAGGGGCATCTCAGCTGCAAGACGAATGCAAAAACATTTCATTTTAAACAAATGGCCAAACAAGATCCAACATTTACCGTTTCAACCTCTGAAATCAATTCAACTCATGCAAGAGGTAGAAAAATGATGAAAATTCAATACTATTACTATGGAGCTCCAGCAAGAGGTGATGCTTGTCTGTAAAACAGGATGCATAATTTGTGAAAAGTGGAATATTAAATTAATTGTTTAATCACATTTGGTATACAATCACCTGACATGACTATCTCTCAGCCTGTATACTACCGAAGCTGTTTCAAAATTTCTGTAACAGTTTATTGTCATGGTTGGTCAATCTTTAAATTCATTGATTGGATCTCTGTGCGCTGTAATGTGGGGTCAATAAAAACAAAACAGAAGTTCAAATAAAGGAAAAGTGTCTAAATTCCCTAAATACCACAAATTTGATTAATTTTTTTAAAGAGACCTCAAGAGTACAACTCTCTGAAAAAGGTTTCCAAATAAGCATGTCAGTTGTGTTTTAAGAGGTAGGTATGCAGTTGTGGGTGGTTGCTTATGTTTACAAGTTCTTCTAACCCAGGCACAGCCTACACATGACATATGTGTGTGGTGTTGTGTCTCAAAGCTCACAGTGGAGTTTATGAAATCAGCTAGTCTCCATACAGGCTCGTCCTTTTAAGCACCATTAGATTACACCAAAAACTCATTTAACTGAATAAACACACCAGTAGCAAGACAATATCAGACTAATACATTTCTCTTCCTTTATCCTGAATCTGCAAATACAGCGTAGTTACAGAGAAAGATTAAAGTAAGTACCATCTTTGGCAAGGTCAACCAACTCTGCTTTGTGGTCCGTTTCCCCTTCCATGCCCTCCTGTTCCTCGATGGTACTCTCTTCATCTGTAACTACAAGGAATATCAGTCTTTATGAATCCTGTTTTTTTATTTCCTCTGTTTTTAATCATATATACCTTGATTATTTGACACTTACCGTCTTCATCAACCAAGGACAAACTTGCTTTTCGTTTTCTAACTGAAGTGGTCACCTGCTACAAAATGAAATGTATAATTGTAAAACTATCTTAGATACAATATGTGCTTCTATATCATTATTAATTGGTATGCCAGTGCAGTACCTACCTCTTTATCAGCCTTCTCTCCTGCTGACTGACCAGATACTGTAAAGCAAGTTTAATACAAAAAGAACTGTCACAGGTCAGATAACCTGGCATGTGTTCAGTATGTTTAGTTCAGCATGTTCAGTACCTGCTCGATGGGACGTACCTTTGGCTTTTTGTAAGCCAAGTGCTTTGAGCCTCTTCTCATAAATTTCAAACTGGAGTTTGATTTCCACAACCTGATGGGAAAAGGGTTTCCTTTAAATGCTGCTAAAAACAGTTCTTTATAAGTCCTGAAACTTTTATAAGAATAAACAAACACACCTGTTGAATGTTTGACCAGAAGAATTCCACCTCTCGGGCGATCGTGCTGGCAATGTGACGAAGATGAATTTCCCTTTCTTTCTTTGATCGCTCTTCACTTTTCTTCTGCTCTTGATGATAACGGGCACATGTGCGAACGAGCTGTGGCAGAGACACACAAGACACGAGTTTGTCTTTCTGAGGGTTTCCTTAGTTTTATTTTTGTGTCAATTTGTGATTTACCCTTCTTTTCTTCAGTTAATTATTATACGTTTGTCATACCTTCTTAGCAGCAGCCTCCTTCCACCTCCTTTCCTGTGCAAAGTCAGCTGCCATCCACTGCATCTCTTCCAGGAGATAGTCCCAGTGGGACTTTGGACGTGAGGCTTCCACAAGCTTAGGGAGCCTACTGGCAGACCACTGGCCCTCCTTCCTTAGCTCAGATATGCGTTGATGCACTTGACTCTCCTGGCAATCATTTGGTCAATTAGACTTTATATGTTGATAAAATTAACACTTACTAAATACATTTATGACAACCCACAACAACGAAAAAGAACAAAAAACGTGCAATGACAACATTAAAAGGCACCAAATCTTTTCCAGGCAAGGCTTTTAACCACCTGCTTACATCTGTATCCAAACTAAGGCACTCACCAATTTGGCCTGTTCCACTTGCTTATCTTGAGAACCCTCCTGTGAAGGCTGCATGGCTGTGCTTTGACCAAAGCCACCTATTTTGACCGCTGATATGCCATTGGTTCCAGTCATTTTTGACTGGGTGCTTGGGTTGACGTTAGAAACAACAGGACGAAGAGGACTTGCAGTATGTGGGGTTGGAACAGAGTTGGGAGCAGAGAGCGGAGCAGGAGACACAGATGTCATTGATACCGAGTTGGTCATGATCCTCTGAACTGCCTGGTTTGACTCTGCTCCGGGGCGAACAAGTGCCACTGTCTGTAGAGCGAAGAAAAAACATTGGTAATACCAAGTTTACAGTATCATCTTTGAGTCATTTGCATGGAGGCTAACCACTTCACACAAACTGACCGCTTGTCCGGACTGCAGAATGGCCTGGGATTGTTGCTGCTGGGGCTGCAACTGGAGATGAAGACCTGACTGCATCTGCTGCTGCAGCTGGGCCTGGAGCTGCGTGTGGGGGTTCACTGTGGTCAGGACAGAGGCACCTGTCTGCACTTTCACCTGTGCCTGCAGCTGACCACCTGGCTGAGTTGGATTCTCTACTAACTGAGCCTGCTGGGAGAGTGCCATAGGCAAGCCTGTCATAGGAGGGGCACCTTGTGGCAACCTGCCAGGCAGCTGAGGAGGCGGAGTGTGCAGGCTGGCAGCATTCTGCACTGGAGGTCCTTTGGATGGGTCGTACTGTTGCTGGTTCTGCTTCTGTCCTGCGATCTGGACTGCTTGAGGAGTAGGCGGCATCCCGCCTGTGTACATGGCAACCAAAGTATAGGATAAAAGGATAGTATAGAAAGTGACACAGAGACAAATGGTAAAAAAAATGAGTTGTTAATGTTATTGTCCAATGTGCAGAGCTTTGCTTTTTTTTTTCTTTTCTTTTTTTAAATAAATGCTTTTGTGTTCCTAGAATACAGATTAATAGATGCCGTTAAGTGTTCGGCAGCTTTCCCTTAATATTCATTTGAGAGACCCCGTTAAAGAAGTTATATATTTTGAGTCTAAAAGGTAGATAATAAAATTTAACTTTAAACTATTAAACATTTGTTCGAGTTTCAGCTATAAGAGCTCCTCAGAACCTTCGCTTAATGAACTACATGTAATGTACTTAACAGTAGTCTACGACTACCTGATGATCAGAGCAGAAACTAATGAAACTCATACAGCAAAATGATTACAGAGGAAATGAAATCAATATGAAAATCTACATGTCTCTCAAATAAAATACTACTTTGATTAATGCAAAACTAAAACATTGCATTTCAAATGTTGAGAGAATGTGGTTAAAAAACATTAAAAATTACGCATGCAAGAAGAAAGGTTTTAGAAAGAAAAAAGAAATGTAACAAAGAAACATGAAAAAAAGAACTTCAGAAAACAAAGAGACAGGGAGAAGTAAGGGGAAAGAAAACTAAAGCGGACACTCACAAAAACACTGTATGTTTGGCATGCATGAAGCAATGTCATTCTAGCCGTAACCAAGGCATCTGGATGCCTCACATAGCGACAAAGCACAGAGGTGAGCAAAAGGACAGACATGGGGTCTTGCAGATAGCAGGCCTGAGCGGAGCTGTGCACACTAAAGCATCACCTGCCTTACCTCCCTGCACGTCACACCACCTTGCCTAGACGCCATCAACACCTGGCCCTGACACACCCACACCACCACAATCGCAAAAACCTGTGCCGTGAACACAACTCCTCCAAATGATTCCCCTCCTACTTAGACTGAGGGAAAGAAGCCAAGTCAGAACAAAACGTCATGAAAAAACATGGAAGGAAATAAACTAAAAGTGGACATGAGATAAATAAAAAGTCTTGAAGACTGATGACTGATGATTCTGAGTTCCTGTTGATGGCTCACGCAAAGACGGACAATTGAAGAGGGGCGTGTGAGGGAATGACGATGGGAAACCAAAGGGAAGCATGACATGTGGATTCATAACATGGGAGAACAAGCAAAACCCATTGGAAAGTGAATTCATTCCCACAGGCTTCCCACTTTCTGTGATCCACCGCCAGATAAGATGAAAATCCATCAGCACGGGAAGGTCTTTCCAAATAAAGACGACAAACAGGAACAAACTTCAGAAAAGAAGAGATGGATGACGACAGGTGATCAATAGTTAAAACAAAAAAAGGAAATCATAAGACATGGCATCTTCCCATTGAGTGGCTACTCATTCTTCAGACTTGGATTGTCTTCTTCCCCATTTATCCTGACAGAGAGAGCTTAAGCCTGAACTTCCTGAGGACTGCTGAGAAATCCAGCAGATGGAAGATCTGTTTGTTGATGCTGCTTGGAGTTTGTTTGTAGAAGATGAATGTTGTGATTCCCTTTTTAACATCTCCTTAGTATGAGGAAAGGGCATAGGTCCAGCAGCACCGAACAGAACACAGAACGGCCTGGTAGAAGCACTCCTACCTTGCGCAGTTGGCATAAGCTGCTGGAGTGGAACGCCAGGTGATCCTAAAGGAGCTACACCAGGATGCTGGAAAATCAGCCCATGGCGACCAACGTCAATCCGGGGCCTCTTAGCCTGATCTGGGATTTAAAACACACAATACCCTCATAACGCAAAAAAAAGCACTCGGCACACAGCAATGACCTTCTGAAGACCGTACAGGTCACCTCTCCTTCCTCGGTTTAAGACTTCAACACAGAGCGCTAGTAGAGGATGCCAAATATCTAAAAGCAGAAGCAATTAGAGGGAGAAAAGAAAACAAACAGAAAACAAAGCAAACGGGGAGAAAACAAAGCAACATAAGACAGGAGTCTACGATCTTTGCCCTACCTGCCTGCACCATAGCCTGTTGCCTTTTAAATGCATCCATGTCTCCAGGGTTTGTAATGGTGCCAGAAGTAGCTCCTTGGTGTCCCTGCAAAAACAGCCTCTCATGAAATTAGTGAGATATTTTCAACAGATTCTAAGTAAGTGCATTATAGATAATTTCATTAAAATAAATGTTTAAAGTAAGTGCCTCCTCTATCACCTGAAACTGCTGCTGGGTAGAGAAAGCTGCAGAAACATTGGGAGGAAGCTGTGTTGCTATGGCAACTGGTGTCACTGCCTGGCCATCCTTTCCAGTAACAACCTTTACCTGAAAAAAAGATACACAATTGAAAGAGGCACAAAATTCAATGGAATACATACTTGATCTCAGACCAAGAGCCAGCTGATGTAATACCTCATCATTAATAACCTCGGACTGTTCTTCCTCCTCCTCTTCGTCTTCAAGGTCCAAGTCACTCTGTCTCAAGTAAGTATACAAGGGAACACAAGGCTTCTTCTTAAAAGCTAGATAGTCCATCATGTTCCCTTGGAGGTGCTGCAGGAAGAAAAGTTCAATCAGATATTCTTTGAACACTTCTTTCAGATTCTCCATCTTCTTGCTGTGGTGCTCCAAGCACTGTTTTCTCAGCTGAGCAATCTCCGGTGTAGAAGGAGCAATTTCCTCTAATTTCTTGGCAGTTTGCTTCTTTACAGTGCCCACAGTCATGCTGGTGGGTGCAAGAGAATTGCTGGGGATCCCTTGAGATGGACTGGTGAGGGATGGGCTAGAGGGTGGGATAGAGGAAGGTATACTGAATGACGTGGCTGTGGTTCCTACTCCAGAGACCACACCTTGTTGAGTCTTCTCAAATATCAAAGGGCTTCTAAGCTGTCCTTGAATGATACTGCTGATCTGGGGAGGTAGGTTTGAGGTGGTGATGTGACCAGGGCTGCCCAGAGTTGAGAGAGTGGTGGCCACTGGACTTTGAGGTGCATGGTGGTGGATGGTGCCCCCAGTCTGTGAATGAGGCTGAGAAAGCCGTCGTTCCCTCACAGACCCTGGTGCTCCCGGAGAGGCCAGCTGTACCTGGCCAGGTGCGGCTGGGCCAATCTGGGCCAGTCCTGTTCCCTCTTGGTAAACAAAGTGTCCACTGCCTGATGGACTCCCTAAACTGATTTGCCTCACTAACATGCCAGCGTCAACAAAACGCGTTGGACTCTGTCCGTGCACACCCAATGCTGCTGCAGGAGCTGTTGGTCTCGTCACACCTTGCAGAGATACTGGACTATGCTGGGTAGGACTTTGAGGTTGAATGGGCTGGGGCACAGGTGAGGTGACCTGAATGTAGGAGGATGGAGGATGCTCAAACCTCCACTGAGGTGTCGTATGCTGGAAGCCTGGGGATGCGGGGTTCTGGATGGGGAGTGTGGTTAGGGTTATTTGTTGGTTAGCAGTAACCATCTGTCCCACATTTTGTAATGTTATGTTCATGTTCGGGCCAGCGGCTGGACTACGACTCATGATTATCTGATAATTGGGTGACTGGGGAGCTGAAGGACTGGCAGCGGAGGAAAAAGGGGTCACAGGTGATTGAGGATGGTTAACTGTAGATTGCTGCTGTGTAGTTGCCATGGTCGGCTGCGACTGCTGCTCCTCTGTTTCTGACCCGCTGACAGACTTGGGTCTCTGAAGCGGTCGTTGCATATTCTGTGATCCACTTCCATGGTGCATTGCGTGATACGGTTACAATGTTTAAACACAATAATCTGTGAAAAGGACAAAGGAGAGTAAAAAAAGATTTTTATTTATTTTTACTTTTTTAATGACTACATGTGATGCAGAAATAAGGTTTGCTCATCATCTAGGAGGTAAGCCAACTATATATGTATTGACTTTTTGCAATGTTGCCAGTTAAAAAGCTGTTTTATGAATGGTGTTTTTTGGGGGTTGTTTTGTTTATAGTAATAACTTCTGTTAAAAAAATTTTTTCCCTTCACTTTAATGAAAATAACGACTAGTTCTCACTGGATTAAAACAGAAATTCCTGTCTGGGTATTCAACCTATAATCTCTTAGTTCACATATCTGAAAATTAACCATAACATGTCAACATATCAACAACTTTATGTGACATGACATAAATCAGGACCAAGGACTGTCTCTGTAATACCCATTTCCATGATTCAAGATTCACGATCCTTTATTTGTCACATGCATTGTTATACAGGTACAACACGCAGCGAAATGTATCGTGATGTATTCCTGTGATAAACTGGCGACCCTGGTACCTAAAACCAAGTAATGTCTTCCAGGGTTGCCTTTTTTTTGTTTGTTTCACTGTGTCTAGTTAAAAATAATCGGTCTTTTGGCTTCTCCATTTAGAACATTTAACAAGCACAAACTGAAGTAATGACACAGACAGAAATCAGTCACTGCCAGCAGTAAATCTTATCTCAAATGTCATTAAAGTTAGATATCGTGTGCAAGAAAGACAAGGACTGTTACCTACATATACCCCTTAATTATTCAGGAGGAGGACTTATCAGAGCATCTTTGCCGATGTACAGCTTTTGTTTATTTTTACATCTGTTTGCACTTACAGTTGAACGCCAGGTACCATATACATATTGCCCAGTAGTGAAAACAATATGGCTCATTTGGTTTGATATTGATTCAGCCAAAGCCGACGAGCATTTAAAACAATGGTGATGTACCTTAACGGTACCGAGGTATTGCCAATGTCGTTTGACAACGACGCCTTGGTAACAGCGTTGAGAAATTTGAATTAGTGAAACCCAGTCGTTTCAACACCGTAACAAGAACATTACATTTACAACCAACATTTCCAGTCGACAGCCGAAGAGCAGTCGTTTCTTGGTACTGTCCTAAATTTACAGCGCTTGTTACCATGTTAGCTACAATTTCTCCGGGGCGTAACGTTAGCTTAAGTTAGCTGCAATGAGAAATAATAAATGCTGGTATCGGAACACTCAAGTCTAGCTGAATGGTTGATCCATATATATATAAATAGAGTAATATGGAATGTAAAAATTAACCCGTAACATTTACAATAACACTGTGTATGGCTTTTGAGTAATTACAATAACCCGTGCTACATGACGCGTGCTAGCCGATGCTATTGATTAGCTTGTTTTTGCTAACAGGCCAGCTACCAATGAATAAACACAGTTATTACTTCAACAGCGTTACTTACAGGGAATGGGGCTTCTGTTGTAGTTTCATAAATCCTAAGTCATGTTTACAATAGGTCACATGCTGCAACAAGGGCTATTCTGCGAGAAATAAAATCCTGATATTGTTAGCTGCTATTCACTGTTTTGAAGCTAAGTTAATTTCATTCAGCAACATGGCGACCGCGGCAACCTGCTGCGTAACCCGGATGCGTTCTGAATCAGAGGAAGCAAAAATATGACGTAATCTAAAATGGTGGGTTGCATGAGTGATTGTGATTCTGGATGAAAATGCGGTTAATAAAAAACCTTATAAGGTTGCTCGATTTTTAAAAGCAAGCACGGACAGCTTGGTGTAACTCCTCCCCACAAAGGTACTGAATATTAAAGAATTAGGACGTCCAATATGGTTTGATAATGGAATTCTGACTTGCTGTTTAATTTTTCATCTTTTTTTTTTTTATCATACAGGCAGTTTCTTCATAAATTCAAAATATATAAAACCAAAATAATATACTAAAGTTTTGATGCTATACCAGAAAAAGGTCCCTATAATGTTACAAAACTGCTGTTCCTCATCTAAGCTTTAATTCTGAAGATTTTATGACAGCTATATATTGGTAGCCCTGAATATTGAAATAATAATATACTAAAAAGAACAATGCTCTAATAAGAATATTAGCAATTTAGTTTTGCTACCATCTGTCTACAAAGAGTTATTTATTTAGTGATACACAGTGAGAGAAAGCACTGAAAACATATGATAAATACTGTATCAAAACAAGTTTAAGGAAGACACTGCATAGGAACTACCCAGTGAAATCAGAACTGAAAACATTCAAAATGTATTTGTAGTATAAATGTGACTACTGTGGACTAGAAAATAAAAGCATGTCTCATCTCTATTTCCATATATTGAAGGAATGTTGATAGAGATATGTTTGATGTAATATTTTACAAGTCAAGACAATAAGACCTAGGTTGTTGAATGCATGTAATATGCAATGTAAATGATATCCCGGCATTATAAAATGTAATTAAGTTTGTTGAATAGTATTTTTTTCCTCTTTACTCTTGTGTGTCTTATGTGCATGTTTGC
Source organism: Etia nguti (assembly GCA_015106755.1). Taxonomy (NCBI): domain Eukaryota; kingdom Metazoa; phylum Chordata; class Actinopteri; order Cichliformes; family Cichlidae; genus Etia; species Etia nguti. Next base: position 12,214 of record VUQG01020008.1, read on the forward strand.
TCATTATGACACTGAATAAAGCTCGGCGGGTAAATAAATAAAGCCTGGATGATTCATACATTCGTGGTTTATTAGTTAAAAGAATATTATGTAGTAAAATGGTATAGTTTCAGCTAAATCCTGATTCTAAAGTTTGTAGTAACTATAATTATACTTATGGCTTTGAATTAATAAGAAGCCATGACAAAAGTCAACATTTGAGTAAGAACACTGAAATTGATTTGTGCTGCAAACTCTAAGTGACTTTAAGAGAATCAAGCTCTTTATAATAAATATTTATTTTGATCAAACACCATATAACAACTTATTTTGGCAAAATCTGACAGGCAGTCTTAAAACAATACAAAAGGCATTTGGTAAACAGACTTCAAACAGTTACTTAAAATCACCTAGTGTCATGCACAGTTAATTTGCACATGGATTGAATGCAAACATACATCTCTAAATTCAAAATCAGCAAATCTCCAAATGTAAAACACACACAAGAAAAAAAAAAAAGAAACATGTATAGATACACACGAACAGCAGTAGCAATGCGGCAAGAAGAAAAAGTCACTTGAAGTACCTCATAGCTGAGTATATCACCCACCCAAGGGAGGGATTTTTGGATCAAGTGTAAAACTAAAATCTCATTCAAATGTCAAAGAATACTTATTGCACTCTACACTATATGGCCATAAGACTGGCAGTCATAAGGCAATTATTGTGTATCAGGTTAGAGCATACTTTCATTACATTCATATTCACTCACTCTTCTGTTATAATACAAAGACAGAAAAAAAACAGGCACAGGTTTACAAGTGTTGCTACACATTGGCAATATTTGGTCATCTCATCCAAACTCTTCAGAGTCCCGCAGGCTGGTGATTATTCACCAGACACATAACACAAATGTTTCGAACACAGGAAACCACAAAGTAATCTTTGCTTCAAGTATAAAACACTTGCAATCATTTCTTAATTTAGCTCATCATTCAATGTGCAAAACACACTAACACGTACGGTTTGTAACAAAACAAATACTGAGAACGATTTACCTGATCATAGCTGTTAAACATTCATAACCCAACCTGTGTTCAAGAACTTCCAGCCTTTCCGAACCTTTACTGTGCATGTATCTTTCAATTACAGACTGGGTGGAGAAATGAGAGGAGCAGACGCTCCAGTGGTCGTTTCCCTTAGGAGAGATCAAAGTGCAGACAGTGATGGCAGATGGATGAGGCAAGATAATGCAGTTGCTATTGATGCGATTGTGGAGCTCATAAATACTGCTTTGTGTGCAGAGTTGAGAGGCGTCGCTCAATGCATTGCTTACCTAAAGAGATAAGGGAAAAACTCAGTGACCACAGGACAAATGCATGAATGCAATGACTAATTTTAGCATTTAAAATGTCTCTTTAATGGTTTGTGTGTCACAGAGCTTCCACGTACATTTTTCTATGCCGTCAATGTCATCTTGCTCTGTGAGGGTTCGGGACAGACCCTCCATGAGCAGAAGGGCTTTATGGTAGCGCTGCACTGATGTGGTGCCACGGTGGAACATCTCATCTAAAGCAGCAGACTTTACCTGAATGGAGGGGGGGGGGACACGACACACATGCAGACATTTAAAGAGCTAAGATAAAGATGCATACTCAGCGTATACAGGACAGAGTCCATCTTGGAGTGAATATCAATATCCTCCTGTGAAATGAGCTCACCATGTGCACAGTGTGGTTGTAGATGAGCTTCTCTGCTGTGAGTGCATTGAAGTTGTCCATAAGTTTCTGCTTGTTAAGCAAGAAGGTCTGCAGCTGATCGCTGAGGGAGCGACAGTACGTCACACAGTTCTTGTACAGTTCATTCAGCTTTCTGATCACTGGGAAACAAATTGAAATACAAAAGAATTTTACTTTCATTAACTGTTAACATAAATACACAGATACACACAACACTCTGCCTAAGTGGTTGCGCTCATACAACAGGAGTTTAAAGAATGACTTCAGTTTCTTATAATGTCTTCCTGACTGACAGATTTTGGTGCACTTTGTGGCCAACGTGCATTGTTTCATCTCAGTTTTAGTCACTGTTTCCATTCTCCTTTTAGCTTGTGTGCCAGCAGTAAATATAGAGACCCGTAGGAGCAGAGAAAAATGACAGTGAGGCAAGAATATTCAGTCAGGATCAGTTTTTCAGTGGTAGGCACAAATATAGGGCATCCTGAGTAAACATCATAGACAATATAAAAGATGGATGTAGCCTCCGTGACGTCGCCCACTATTTTGTGAAATCTCATTTTAAAGGGTCAAAATGCGCGTTTTCAATGTCACATGTTGGTTTTTTGTATGCGACAAATGAGGGGTGGATCTGCAGAGTCATAGGCCGGCATCTTCTCTGCATAACAATCATTCCTGAAACTTAGAATGATAAAAATTCACAAAATAGACTTAACGTTTTACTCGGGATGACCCGTGAGAAGTGACTGTGGGTATAAACTCATGATTAAAGTGTTTAGAGATGTCAGGGAAGAAGGCAGTTTGCAGAAGTTCCTTTGAAACCACAGGTAGTGCCCCCTGGTGGCCTTAAAGAGCATGCCAGACTTGAAAGGTAAGTCCGTCCATCTTACATACTGTTTATGGTAATCACCTAAGTTTGTGCAGTCTGCAAGGAGAGAAGTGGTTTTAACTGTGTAACAAACACAGTCACAGTCTGGAGCTTTAAGCCAAATATGTAAATAAATGTTGAAACAATTGATCTTATACGGTCATGTGATCTAAGTTATGGGAGGTTCTGGATGATAGTTCAAGTTCCTTTTAAATTACCTTAGCACAAAAACTGGAATAAGTCAAGCTATCCTATTGATAGCACTGAAAAGCCTTTCTGAAGAAATTCACACAATGAACGTTTAACATTTACCTTACAAATCTACAAAAGTGAATGTTGGTCTCACCTTGTTTGACTGTAGCAGATGGAAACAGTTCGCCTTTCTTGATATTTTCTTTAGCACTGTGCAGAGCTGATGACAGAAACTCTTCAGCCTTCATGTACAGTACCAATTGCTCTGCATAGCTGGAACATTACATAGGAAACATAAGAAGTTACTTTTAAGATTTTTTTTTTTTTAATTCAACAAAGAGAAACTGTAATGCCTCTTACCTCCACTCTCTACTTAGAAGGCTGATCTGATCTGCCACCAAGCTCTGATCTAGGAAGGAAACGTCGGGACTGCTGATGGGCTCGAGCCCCGGGTCCTTAGAGGAAGCCAGTTCCATGACACACTGGACGAAAGCCAAAGTGAACCGCAAGTCAGTCAGAGCATCTGTGTGAGCCTCCTGTGAAAAGAGCACATAAAATACTCTCAATGTGCAAACCTTTCATGTGGAACCCGCAAATGTACATTACTGACGATCCTGGAGTATTCACTGTGGACCACTATCGGCATTTGATTGTACCTCCATTAATGTGTCTTCAGGGAGCTCTGGAGGATGAAAAATAAGGCCACTGCGTGGAATAACATTCGTGGCTTCAGTGTCACTGTGCCTACGGTTTCTTCGTTGAAGTTGCCAGCCTGAGTTTAAGTAGCTGGGAGTGTCTGTATTTAAAACAACAGGCAAAGTTAGCTTTACCCCATACAGCTGATAAATAATTCTTGAATATGTATATGGATTAACTGATAACACATTTTAGCTTTAAAATAATGATGGAAAATATAAACACTTAACAAATGCAAATAGACTGTAATAATGATTTTCCTTGGTTAATCGCAACAGCTTTCTTTTATGTTAGCGGTCTCAGTGATGTCCAAACTCAAAAAGCAGCACATTACAATCACATCAAGCGATTATATCGTAAACGTGCTGAAATTAAGAGACTTATTAAAACCCTCCTATAAGCAAAACTAAAATGACGGCTCAAAATAAAAGCCCTCAGTAGTAAGTTAGTAGCGAGGGAAGCTAGGACGCCTACCTGAGAACCTCCTCATTAACATGGTATCAGGAGGAGAGTTTCCACTAGATGGAGAGCCCATAGTGAAGGTCACAGGGACTGGGCTGTCTGAGCACTGGAAAACTCCTTGACAGCCAGCAGGGGGTGCTGTAGGAACAAGTAAAAACAGTCAAATGGCTGCTACCCCATTGGTAAGGTAGCCGAGTTGAACTTAAGTAAAGTAATGCAGTGGTCATGGTGACTGAATTAGATACTTCACAAAGGGCCCTTTGTGCCTACTGCATGTTCCAAACATGTGTCACACTTCCCTACATGTGCAGTGGTTTTGTGAAACCTTTCTCCTGCATCACTTTAAGTCAGTGTTTTTATGAATGGGCTCGTTTGTACAGAAAACAGAAGCTGTCCCTTTAGAAATCATTTGACTGGTTTTACTTTTAGCACGTTGCACTGATACCTGTTATCTCCATGCTTTTCTCACTGCTGAGGCTCTCGTCTCTTCCTTCTTCAAAGAGCTGAGCTCCAAGGGCCGCCTTCAGTAGCATGTCAGATAACCTTCCCGTGCTGACTGATCTGCACGTGTAATATATCCACAGACACCCTTGTGAGCATTTAATAATTAATCAACCAGCATATGTTTGACTGTGTGTTATCTCTTAGTAGCAGGCTCTTATACGGAGTCTTAATTAGACTTGCGATATTAGCTTGTAATTTTCCAGAATGCTCAAATATTGTCAAACAATTCATAATGATTTAACAATTTATTTTTATTTTTTTCAACCATTTATAACAACAGTGTGAAAGTATTACACTGCTCATACCTTTTAAAAGGGCCCTTTTTAATGGCTGCTTTACGGCTGAGGTTGGCCTGCGAAGCGGGGTCAAGGGATTGCAGGTTTGGGACTGTCCTGGTTCTGTTTGGCATTCTTGGCTGAACCTGCTGCTGAAAAGGAAATTAAACTGTTGAAACATCTTTAACTCTGTGCCCATTTTATTTTCTATTATCCGCTGACATCGTAGGAAGTGTAAAAATGTGCTGTTTTAAATAGATGTGGGTGGAATTCCCCCCCTGGTTTTTGTGGTGTGTGCATTGCAAAACAGTTTCTAATGTCATAGACAGAATGGCAGAGCAGAGTGGATGACTTAATATTAACTTAATAACTTAATATTAATTGTTTCTGTATGGCATGTTGAAGCTGACCTTGGGCCTGTCCTGCATGTCGGGAGAAGCAGCGAGCAGCCCAGTTCTTGTGCTGAGTGGGAGAGTCTGCTCTGACGTCTTTGGGCTTGTTCCCACTGGAGAACACAACATTATACATATAAAACCGCTATTTTAAAGAGCACATGATATTTGTCAAGGCATTCATTCACTCTAGGAGTTTAAAAAAAAAAATAGATGAGACAGAGCAAAAGATGCTACAGAGAAAATCAAATACCGACAGTTCACCTCAAAACAAATCCACAAAAAATAATGTTTGTGTGAGATGGTGAAATTCAGAGTGTGTGTATTGAAGTGGAAAGTTACAGAGAAAGAGCTACAGTGGAATAGGTCTGCTTAACAAAAGCCCCTTTCAGACATTAAAAAAGGCCACATAAACATCGGTCTCTGATAGTAATTAACTATTTTTTTAACCTTCTTATAACAATAATCATCTCAGCTGCAGTCTCTGTGTGCATTTCCAATGTCCAGTCAACTGTGTATATAAAAGTTGACTGGGATCAATTAAAAAATTATGTATTTGTGTATGACACATACAGATGAATGGCTCCATAGGTAATACAGAAGCCAACTGATATAGTTACCCAGCGGGGAAGACTTTTGAGGTTGGCTACCTCCAGAGTTGAAGGTAAAGACTGAACTGGGAGATCCACATTCTTCATACTGTGGTGGGCTTTCACTGCTGCTGGGACTGCTGGGACAGTATAACGTGACCCTGAATGAGATGAGACATTGTTAGACAAAAGAAACAGAGAACGCATAAGAGAGAGAGTCTGAGGTGGGGTTGGTGCACAGATAAGACGGATGGACATGCCTGGTGGAGCCATGAGAGCCGACACACTGCATACGCTGGTAGTTTTGGATCTGAGTTGGGACGGGAATGGGAACAGACGGGACGAAGTTACGTCCAAGTGTTTCATCTGGCTTGCTGCGTGGTTAAAAGGGGAAACACATAAGAGTGGGCAGCTGATTTTATAAAGCAGTTATAAACAGCAGTGGAATAAACATGTTATGAAATCACAATTTCTGTATACCGTGAATATAAATAATATTGGATCTAGCTTCACGTTCAATTTAATTATCCATATCGGACCTTTTTTATTTTCCACCAGCTGAATTCTAAAATTGGCTTTCTTGCAGTCTGGTTTTCTCTTACCAAACAGGCTTGGGGGGAGAGCGCAGCATAGGAGAGCGTGGGGGTGTCTTTCCAGTGGCTCCAGCACCCCTTTCGGCCAGTGGTGAGCTCCTATACAAACACATTTATAAATTACATAAATGAATAATACTTAACTGAACCCATATAGTGTTCAGGCCAAGAAGGGAACGCTCACCCACGATCTTTAAGGGAACTTTCGGGGGGTGACCCAATGTTTACTTCGCATATATGCTCACCTGTAAAGCAGCATAACAGGAAGAGTCAGTCTTTTTGTGCTAATGTCAAAAAAATAATGCATTAAAAACATCCTGATAAATCTGATATCTCCTGATGCTCAGAGGTCTTACTGGGAAACTGGGCAGGCACCAAGACATAATCTTCTGTGAAAGACTGGATATATCTACCATCTTGATTAGCTGTTTCTTTCTGCAGGAAGCCAGGTTTGTCCTGCACAGGGGTGTAAGGCAGCTTGGACTGAGGTCGGTGCATCTCTCCATCGGAATGCTGACGGAGTGGAGATAAAACACAGATTTAACTAAAACTAATATTAATTCCGGATTTCACAGTTTGACCAATTGATTTCAGGTCACTTTACTTCATGAGAGAACGTTGTGCATACTTGAGGCGAGGCCAGCTGGGATGTGGAGGAGCTGCTGGAGGAGCTGCCGGAGCCAGAACTGGGGTAGGAGAGGACGGGGACTGATGAGCCTGAGACAAAAAATAGAGTAAAGCACTTGTGTTAGGACCTCAGCTATAACGCCTTCACTGGTACTAAGCTGTCCTCACAGCAACGCGACACTTACATTTCTTTGTTGATGAGCTTGTTTCCAAAAAGGGATGGTTAAAAAATTCCTCTGGAAAAAAAAAGATAAATACATAAGAAAAATATTTTAAATTAAATTATTAAATTATGTTTTGTACTAATAAAAAGGGGCAGACTTACCAAAGCTGATCCGATCTTTATGGTTCCTCCGTAGCAGCCCCAGCAGCAGGTGTTTTAGGTTATCAGATGTCTCCTTTGGGATGCTGGCAAAATACAACAGCTTTCTATAAAAACTTGCATCTGTAAGAAGACAGCTAATAATACAAATCCCAGGAAAACAAATTGTTAAAGGTTATCACTATTCAATCATTCTAATAATTTTAATTACAAAATAAGATGTAGGGAGAGGAGAAAGTATGGGATGATCAATCTCTGGCTTTTTACAGCCCAGTGTATTATAGCCTTTATATAGATCTTAAAGTTTGTTCACTGAGTTATTTTGTGAATATTTATGGCTTTAAAAAACAGACTGCTTAAGTTTCACACTGTGAACTCTAAAATATGAAATCTTAATCTAATTTATGGCTTCAGTACAAGACCTTGAGGTGTCATGACACTCCAGTCAGTCAGCCATAGTGTGTGTGCTTATGTAAGTGCTAACCTACAGTATGTGGGTCATATGGAAAGCCATACAGACCAGTATCTGGCACTTCAGAGCAGGTTATATATAGAGCCAAAGGAAAACAACAAACTATTCCTTCACACACACACACAGGCAGAGCCTTTCTTATCTCCCAGCTTAATCACTGAGAAAGATAAGCATGGCTCCAAGCCACACACAGGCTGGCAAAGTACACCATGAAACCAGTGGGCAAACAATCCATAAATCCCTCTGAACACTTTCCAAGTCTAAATTCTGAACATCAGAGAAGCTGCGTTCAAAACGACTATAAATAGCCACGAGGCCTAGCTGATAACAAAGCCGAGGCAGAATCGTTTATAGAGAATTAAATCCTTCACAGGACGAAGGATTTCTCTATATTTGCACACTGTTGTTTGTAACTCTAAAATATTAATTGTGTGAGAGTTGCTGATGGAGAATGCTGTCGATGATCGGTCCCGTCAGGTGTCCGGATGAGTTTCTTCCACAACAGCACTATTCTTAGAAGTGTTGTGCGACTTATTTACTGAGAGCTAATTATATATGTGTGTGTGCATGTGTCCAAATATACATCAAACATCATTCATGTAGACAGAAATGTGTATTTATAGACAAACATTATCAGCATCCAGGGTACACGAGTGGGAGATTTCTTAGTAATGCCAGTTTATGCTGTCTTCCTACCATCTTCCTCTGTTTATTATCCATGTTGCTTTGTTCCAGCTCATCTTTAAATGTTTTCAGTTCAGTCTTTTTTCCCATTTGGGGAAAAATTTTAGTTTTGTGATGTTTTGCATTACTGCCAGAAATATATACCTGCAGGGTAATGTCTAAAAATGTTCAGGGCTGGAGTGCTTGGGTGAAAGCCGTTCATACTCACTTGGGGAACAGGTTCCTGTTACTTTCATAGAAGAGACGGAGCTCATGTGGTGTGCTGGCCTGTATACAAAAGGCACAAAGACAAGAGTAAGACTTGGAGATGACCACCCACAAACTCAAACAATGCAAATGAATGAGTCTGGACTTTACAAACAAGCATCTGAATAAGCGATCTTCTGGCCTAAAGCTTTACAAATGTAAATTTTGATCTCTCTCCACTGCTTTTTTCTCTTCTCCATCCCCTCACCCCATAACCCGAGCCTGGCTCTGCTGGAGGTCTCTTGCCATCACAAGGGAGTTCTTCCTTCCCACTGTCACCAAGCGGTTGCTAATAAAGGATTGTCTGATTGTTGTGATTTTTCCTTCTAATACTGTGAGGTCTTTTGTCTTATAAAATAAAGCACCTTCAGGTGACGGTTGTCGTTATTTAGGACTTTATAAAAGCATTTGAACTGAATGCACTGTTGTGTAAAGGTCCATATAGCCCAAGCATAAACACAATCAGGTTTCCAGAAAGGCCAAAGTGTAATGAATGCTTGCCAGCTAAACCAAATAAACATCATTCTCAGAGGCATCAGCAGCAGCGCCTCACCTCTCGCTAACCTTTGGACTTAACTCACTGACCTGCCAGGCACAAATAAAAGGCAACCTTCCCTCTCATTGTCAGAGAAAATAAACTGCAATATAAATAACCTAAAGAGACGTAACAGCAGAAAGGGCCAAACACAATGTTTTTCTGTCCACACGGGGACAAAAGGGGCAACTTTAGCACAAAATACACCACCAACGAGGAGGTAAAACTATCGACACGTGTCTATATATGTGTGAATCACAGCTGAGGCAGCTTGCAAATAACAGTGCAACAGTGGCATCTGAGCAGACACGTGAACAGGGGAAAGTAATAGCTGGGGTTGTGAAACAGCATTTACTCTGGGTTCACAGAAATGGCTCACAGTCATTTCCAGCTGCCTCTCTCATCATCCCATCTTAGGTAAACAAGGCTCATTTCTAACAAGATGCCCCAACGTTTTCCAGCTAACAACACAGGAGGTGTGGAAAAGTATCACCCAGCAGGCAGTGTCGCGAATCATCTTTTTCCTTTTTTAATGTTATGAACAAAATGCATCATTTTACACTTTGACATCAGTTAGTTTGTCCTTTGTGTGAACTGAGGCAAAACAATTTCATGACTGCTTGTGATTATGCAAGGGACCTTAGCAAGTCTTTGTTGGTATTTGTTCACATGTTTTTTTGCTTTTCTTAAAGTGCTACTCACATAAAATGGTGCTTTTCCAGTCAGAGACTGGTACACGATGGTACCGATGCTCCACAGATCAGCCTTGGCATTATAGTTCCTGGACATGATGACCTCGGGAGCCTGTGGCCGAAAAAAACCCAAAACAGCTTAGAGGCACGGTGCCATCACACCTGCTCGGCACAGGATACCAGTGTGAGCTACTTTAATGCTTACCATATACATGGGAGAGCCACACAGCGTGGCTGCCATGGTGTTTGTCTGGAGATGACGTGCAAACCCAAAGTCAGCTGGAGGGTGAGAGAAACATGTTTTCCTTTTAAATCTATATTAACACATTTTTATTTATTTTACATTCAGACCATCTAATGCAATGCTGGTGTAAGTCATTACCTAACTTAAAGGTTGTATTGATGGAACTGGACCTGCGCCCCTCTGGATGGCAGAGTAAAATGTTCTGGGGTTTGAGGTCTCTGTGGAGGATGCCTTTGCTATATAGGACCTTCATGGCCCGTGATATCTGCTGCAGGAATACACGGATGGTGTCTTCACTCAGAGTGCCTTTAGCTGTCAATACACAGAAAGAAAAAGAAAGTCAGCCTGCTGGAAGATTTATTATACTGAATAAAAAGAAAATCCATTAGCTTACTCATGTGAGACTTTTTTTAAAAAAAAAAACAAGAAGCTCACAATATGACAACACACCAGGAAAGCAAAGCCAAGCATAGAAATGCTGCAGCTACCAGCAGATATCTGGAGGAATATCTGACAGGTACACACTGTAAGGAATGTGATATAAATATATACAGCATGTGACATAAATATTTACTTTGTTTGCTATCACATGTTCACCGTAACTTATTTATGGTGTAAGGTGTCAGCGTCACTGCCGCTATGCCTCACAGAGGAAAATTTTATTCATAATGCCTCAATTAGAAATTAAGATCAAGGCTGTCTGACACACTAGCACCCCCCACAAATACCACCACCGCCACCTACTGCTCCACTCAACACCCCCTCCCTCCCAGTGCATCAGTACCCCATAGCCGTCTTGTTTTCCACCAGAAGACTGAGCATAAGGGAGTGACAGATGGGTGAGGTCATGTGGGTGCAGCGAGAACCTTGCCAAATGTGCCCGAGTGCTGCGCTGCAAATAGCTGTATGTGTCTCCTTGGCAGAGAGGCAGAATTGGCAGCTCTAGCCTTTAAGGACCGCTGGCACTGGGGACGTATTAGACCGACGCTCCGCACCACAGGGGCAAGCCTAGCCCGAGGAAAAATTAACTCCATGTGTCATCATTATTTGAAACACTGCTTGAAACTTGAAGCAGGGGAATTTTCAAGTGAGAGAAGTTTTATTTAATGTTGTACTGCAAAAAACAAACAAAAAAAAAAACGGTGGGGGTTTATTTTTAGGCCGCTCATTTTGCTCTGTTTTTTCAAGCTGTAGGCAAACACTGAAGAGAAACTTCAGGTCAACAGGTTTTTATCTAGGTTAAATACTCGGTAGTATTAATGATAATTCACAGAATGAACTTTAAACCTGACTTCTTAGGTTGCACTGCCCTGTTAGAATCCTATTATTCCCTCAAAACACTACAAAAAAGCTTAGCTAAGCCTCTTAAAAGCCACACCAGTACGACATGTTAACAAGCACCCGCATGCAATGGAAAGATAAGGTGTGAATGTGCTGTTTTTCTTTTGTGTTTTTGCAAAGAAATTGCAGCGTGCATTCTGAGCTTTAAGCCATTTGTTTTGCAGCAAACTTACAATGAAGGTACTCTGCCAGGTCACCCCCATTGCAGTACTGAAAAGACAAGAAAGACAAGCGTCAGATCGGCTGACAATGCTGCCCGAGTAGAGGATGAGATTTGCATTTTCCCATGAAAACAAGACCAGCCATTAGCATTTCAAACACAACTCACCTCCATGACAAGATACACACATCCCCCAGTCTCCTGTTAATAAAAGCAGATAATATGCAAATCATCCACAATGAAGCTACATGCAGTATTATTAAGCACTGGCTACTTGATAGTTAAAAAGCTGAGCTGACATTTGAATCAATAAAATCACAAATATTTAAACTGCTTAAATACAACACTGGCACTGTAAACATTGGATTAGATGTTCAGGCTATTCAGTGTTGCAATAGGTACAACGAGTTACATCAGCTGATTTGTAAGACTCTTTTGGCCCATCAGCAGCAGCTTCTAGAAATTCATCTTTGACGCAGGGAAACTCGATCCTGTCAATACCACTGAAAAAGCTAACGAGGTAATATGAAGTGGAGCAAGGGATGTTCAGCGAGCCAGGTCCACTTGACTCTAATGGAAAGTAACAAGTGGGAAATCAAGTTGCGTCTTGCTTTTATTACACCAGGTTAAAGCCGATGAGCTCTCTGTGTGCAGGACTGAAACCTTAGAAATGTTTACCAGTCGCACTCGCACTATTGCATAAAACACCTCAAGGCTATTATGGTGTAATGAGGTTTTCAGTTTTAAAACCTCATTACACTACAGAAAAAATACAGGATTAAAATTACTTAAAAAAAATAAAATAAAATATATATATATATATAACCACCATCACCAACAACAACCACAGAGAAGAGCCATAATAAAGCCAGTGGTGGTGTAATATGTCTGGCTATAACAGATACCAGAGGGTTTAGATTGCATAGATGCCAGGTTAATTACACACATTAATGCCTGCATAAGCTTCTGCCGTCAGACCTGAAATCTCCCCGTGTAACCTGCAGTCATTTTTCTTGTGTGTGGGTGTTTCTCCAGTGTTTCTCAGATTGTGTGTTTTATAAGCCATTGTCTCACTGGCTGCAGTCTGCCATCTGTCAGAAATAGATCACCTCGCCCATGTCTGGCTGCCTGGCTATCTGAGTGTCAGTAAGTTGAGAAGAGGAAAGCGCACACTCAGGTAAATTAATGTTCTGTGATAGAGTCATCTGCTAAGCTAAAAGCCTTTTAGGTTCTAGCAGTTAGCCCGAGAAGCAAATCCAAAATGTAGCGCTATACATCAGAAGTGAACATCAACCACAGGGTTACTTTATGTATATTATATAAAAATTTATTTGAGATGGAGGACCCTTAAACCTTCCAGATCAAGCTCTGGCCTTGGCTGTGTAACTGGTTGTCAGTGTTTCAGCAACATTTGCATCACGTGGCAGCAAAGTCAACAGGACAGCATGTCTGTGTGTTTTGTTCCGCATGTGCTGTGAAGATGAGGATAGGGAGGGCAACCTTACCTGATAGTCAAGTAGTCTAACAATGTTTTCATGTTTCAGTTCCTAGCAGAGTTGTGGGGGGAAAAAACAAAACATATTTGTCAAAGGTACACTTGGAGACACGCCACAGCACCATCTTAAAAAAATACATACCTTTAATATTTTGATTTCTTTGGCAAGCAAACACTGAGACTTGCCAAGGTTTTTCTTGTTTATGCACTTCACGGCAACTTCCCAATCACGTTTCTTGGAAAGTAAACAAAGGGAGTACATAAACACAACAACAATAACACAACCTATTCATCTGAAGAGACCACAAAAATCAAAATTAACATCAGATATGAAAGTTACCTCTTTATGTCTGCCTTTGAACACAACTGCAAATGCGCCATGACCAATCAGGTCTTTCCTGCTGAACTCAAACTTCCCAATAGACTCCATGGATACTACAAAAATAAATGTGTTAAAATATCCGACAGTGTTTAAGTGGTTGATTTTCCAAATGAAACAAACGCGCGGTCCCACGGCACTTTTGTCCTGCTAGCAAATCCCATGCCACTGGTGAAAAACACCGTCATGGCACGAAGCAAGCTTTGTGTTCATGGCAAATGTCGATTAAAAAAAACATTACAAAGTTTCGGCAAGCACAAGAAGTTGAAATAACCTCGTCGTAAACAGTATGTAAACAAAAGATTAGCAGCACACTGTGCTTGTTTAACGAGGTTAACTAGTCCATTTCTCTTTGCTAGAACCGGTAAAAGTTTCAATGACCGCTCGTCAACACAGTTACTGTCCACAAGACTATGTTTAAACTTTATTGTATTCCTCCTCACCTTTCTACCCATCTACCCAGGGGTTATTCATGTCTTTTGGTGAGCATGCGCAAACAGGCAGGCAGCTGTTTCATGATGTCGCCTTCAGGGACAACTCGTAAACCTGTTCACTTCACATTGGAAGCTTGTTTCGGGGGTCATTATCTTAAAATTTCGAGTTTGCTATCTCATAATTTCTACTTACTGGCTAAAACGTCTGGGGAAATAACTTTTGAAAACTCACGCAGATGCTTAATAATAAAAAACGTAGAAATTCGGTTGAATAATAACATGTCAACTTAACTCTGACAAACTTTTTTTTTTCAATTGAAGAAACCAGCTTCCACGCAGTTCTTCAGGACTTGCGGTATTTTTAATTACAGAAAATAAAAATCAAATACTAGCGTTACGCTGTGGAGGACTACTACAGTACAGACATGAATAGCATTCTATTACAATAAAATCCACTGCATTTAACCTCAGTTAGTGAGATAAACTCAATTTTTCCTCCCCCAACTAATATGCATTCATTATCACAAAGGGTCTTGTCCTCCCGCGGTTAAACCCAACCCCACGGCCCAGTGCCCACAGGGGGTTAAGCTCTTTAAGCTCTGTAATTAACAGTTCAGTTATTAACAAAGGGTAAAAGGCCATCACGCATTCAAATGAAGAGTTTCTCTGCTAATATTTTCTCTATGCCAACACAAAGGAATAGCAAAAAAACAAACAAAAAACAACAACAATTTTCTGGATTTAAACAGGATTTGGTCATTGCAAGGTTCAGTGTTATTTCAGTGACATTTAAATCAACATGTATCTTTACCTGAACTTAAAATAAGGTTTTAGCAATGTGATTTAATCAAATCAAGTATGTATCGTCAGTCTTAGTACACATTGTTTTGTTTTGCCAAAGACATTTTTTTTTTGCTGTTTTTTTTGTTGTTGTTTTTTGCTTCAACTCTGGAAGATACTCCGTTTTTTTTTTGTTTTTTTTTGTTTGTAATGATTTTGGGCTTTTAATGTTGGATATTAGACTAGCTTTCGACAGAAAATTTGAGGTGTTGTTATTCTTCAAAATCATTTTTGGCAAAAATGGATTTCATAACAATGTAAATAACAGCACACTTGTATCCACCAAAACTGTCCCATAAGTCATATAAATATGTTTTTATAATGCTGAAAATCATTTATTTAAGCACACACTGATTTCTTATACTAAAAAGTTTTTAATAAAGATAACCGAAAGCTCAAACCATAGTACCGTAAGACAAAAAACATCAAAGGCCACATACATGCTTGGGAATAGTGAAATATTTCATTTTAAATCTGTGACTTACAGTAAATCTTATTCTAGGAAACTTATTGATGTCTCAGTGTAAGATTGATGATGTTTTAAATAATGTCATCTCCCCTAATTCTCACAGTATATTAAGAAAAAAAAGCAACAACCTTATCAAGTCCCTCTGTTATAGAAGAAATAGCAACAGATGAGGCTAAACACGAAATCAAAACTTCACAGAACTGTGTTCGATACACAACTAATCTCCATTATTCCATGAAAAGAATAATATATGGCAGCTTACTAAGATGTGAGGTACTGCAACTATGCCAGTCAATTCATTTTATTCACTTTAAACAGAAACAAACACACAATTTAAAATAAGAACATACTGATTGTTGAGCTGTGACACTTTGCAGAAGACAAGATAAAGATAAATTCAGATTCACAAAATAAATAAATACGTTATGAGATTCTAATCCACTATTACATCATCCATGGTTATTATGCCGTTATTGTGTTGTGCCATCACCGGAATTGAATTAAAGCTGTGTTTATCATGTGAATATAGAAAAGGTTTCACCCACATAAAATTTACAATGTGTCCCTTATGATGATGAATTCTGTTGCCTGTTGGTCAAACCACTTTGTCATAGTTTGTAAAACATAAATATAACGCTAAGTTAAAGGAAAAGAGACACTTTTCCTTGGTCTTTTGCTATCCGAGGGCATGGGTATGTTTTTTACTCAGCTATATCTTGAAAATGCTTAGCCTATTATTGTGTTTCATTTTCGAAATTGGATGTAATTGCACTATTTTATCATGTGAGACAACTTGGGCTATGATAAGCACGTCAATGTGATTCAAATAAACAGGTTGACATTTTGGAAGATAAGCTTGTTTGCGTTCTTGCCAAGAGTTACATAAAAAGATTAGAAGCACACCACCGCTCTTGAGTCTGCAGCTAAACAGCAGCAAACTAGTTTGGCAGAGCACAGATTCGTCAAAAAGACGGATACCGCTAATCTGCTACATGACTGCAAAGATACAGCTCATTAGTGGCGTCTGGTAGGTGAATTTTGTCTCCTTTGGTCAAGCTAGCTAGCTTCCCACTTTTGATTTTTGTGCTAAGCTATGCTAGCAAGCAGCTGGAGCTGACTTTGTGGAGTTGTGGAAAAAATAAGTACAACCAACAGAGATTTTGAAATGTTTGAAAAAGACATTTGATGCCCAGAGATAAAGTTAATATTTTCAATTATTTCTTTCTTTCTTGTCATAAACAAAAACATTAATAGATGTTACTCTTTGAGTGTGAACAGTAAGTACACCCTTGGCATCAAAAATAACTTCGTTTTTTCATTGTACATATGTACTAAACATACATAAAAGCTGTGCCATCTAACCCTAGCTCCCCTATCTACAGTACAGTATGGAGGCAGAGAAGCTGACATACTCCACTACAGAGTTTCATCATCAGGCCCCGAGCTATGATCATGTATCTCTCAAACTTCACAGATCCTTCTTTCTCCTGCTTTTTTGGGAACGTGGCATGTTGTTTTGAGTGGATAGTTAGGCACAGTCCTAAGAATCTGTTTGTCTTTAAAGATGAAGCTATCATGTAGCTACAAAACACCTCTTTTGGTGACATTTTTAACTTAAGCAGACCACTGTCCAATTCATTACATAATAAAGTGGGAGGACACTCTGGGGGCTTCAGACTGCTCTCCCACCACAGGCGGAAATAGTTATGTGGGGTTCTACACGGCAGAGAGGTCAATGCGGTTGGCTGAGTTGGTGCTCTTGTCCCATGTGTTCATCTTGGTGGGAGTTACACCCTCCTTGTGTCCATTCATCTAGAAAACAACAAAAACAGAGAGAAAGTCCGACTCAAGCAGCCATTTTTTCTTTATCACTTCTTTTTTTTCATGATCAGGACTCACTATGTCAGAGTTGAAGGGCTTCACATTAATGTTTCGGATGGAGCTGCTTGTAAGAGACCACACCTTGGTTTTGTGTTTGAAAGCAGCTCTGACCTACAGAAAGAAGTAAATCCATCAACAACAGTGAAAAAAAAATATGAGGCAAAATATGCTGCACATTGATCACAAGTTAGAAGTTGTTACAGCAGAGAACTTCGTCCCCCATCTCACTAATTAGACTAAATATCTAATATCATATATATAATATGAAATTCTAGTTGTTTGTGTATGTGGAGATGTGAAAAAACATATTCAGCACTATACCTCAGAGTTGAGAAGACAGTGAAATAAGAAGACAAAGAACCCCTAAAGGAGAGAAAAGAATTTATAAATAGTTTTACAAATAGCAAAAAAATAACAAAAATTGATCATATTGTGAAGAACCTACTTGTAATGAGTTGAATACAGCAAATATATAAAGGAATGGCAGAGACTGTGTGTTGACCACAAGAACACCAAAGATCCAGGAAATGCCTAGTATAGGCAGAAGCACAGCTACTGCCTTTACGGTCAGCCTGGAGACAAGCCAAGAGGTTACATGGTTATGTTATGGATTTTTATTCAAATATCAGCATTTGATAATAATACGAGAATTAGCCTGATTTTGTAGAAAAACACCCCAATAAACTAAAAAACCCTCACTTGACTGCATTGGCGTCTCCATGAACCTTGTAATTCTCTCCGCTGATTCGTGATATGATCCTGGTCACGGATATCAGAATGCCTATGTTTACCTGAAACAAAGCCGTGTTTGAACGGAATACAGACTTGAACCGACTTTTTGTAAATTAGGTGACAAATTGCGACTGGTGAAAAACAACAAAAGGAAACTTTTGCAAATTTCTCACCACAATCACAAAAAGAGCCGGCGCCACGAATGCCCAAATGGCTCCGTTCTGCAGTGACAGCCAGCAGCTGAAATAAACAGATGAGACAGTGTTCAAAAAGATAGAAGACAAAAACAAGATTATCCTCTAGAAGAAATGTTGAAAGGCTTTTACTGGTGATTGTGTGATAATCACATTCCAACCCCAAAAGATTTTTAGCCAGTGTTTATATAGTCTATGCATATATAATTAGTGTGTAATCCGAAACACCAAACATCGTTTTCTAGTAGATCCAGGATGACGACAAACACCTCAACAAGAAACCAACACTACTGTATATCATATAAAAAGAGAGGAGCTATTTATACACATGACATGTAGGCCAAAATGTATCTGCAATATGACTTTACAACGATTTTGCTGTAAATGAGTAAATAACTCATTGTCTCTCACAGTAATCCTTAATAAAGAGGAATCCACAGTTCACAAATAAAAGGTTGGCTCTATTTTAACATGCACATGATGCTTTTTGTCCCATTAAAAAGGACAAACTTTTTATTTGCCAATCCACAATGTCTCAGAATTTCAAGTCTGATATTTCAGAATTTTGATTACCAACTTGCAATAATTTTGAATTGGAAATTTTGAGATAATAAACTGAAATATAATGTTTTTTAAGTAGTAAGTATTTTACAGTAGAGGGCATTTTAACATGCACTGGAATTTCTCTGTTTTTGGAATGTTTTTCATGGAAAAGCCATCTGAAAACGTCAGTATTCCCCACCCATAGAAAATTCTCATTAGATTTACTTATGCATCCGAGCCGAGGACACCTCCTTCATTTAGACTTGGCATTGTTTTCCCTCACAACAAAAAGGAAAGAATGTTGCAATGCAAACATGGAGCAACACACTGGTAACCGAATGCTTTTAAATAACAATTTCTGTTTGCAATTTCTTACACACAGGTGATGTCACTCTTATGCAACTGCAAAGAGCCTTAATGGAATAAAGTACATTTCCCCAAAGATTTTTTTTTATATACTTACTTATCAACTTTACCATAACTGTCAAGAGCTGATGTCATGGACACGACACAGATCAAGAACGGAGAACCTGGTCCAAAAAAACAAACAAACACGTATTCACTAATAGCAGCACCATAGCCACCAATTTCCTCCATACACTCCTCAAATGGGGATTGTGTACAGCACCTACACACATAGAATAGCATGGCAGCTTTATTATAGTATGCTGTTTATTTTTAGTTTGTGGTAATTATAGTATATAAAACACATATCTGTTACATTACATTACATTATAATACATTTCATGCAGTGGTTAGCACTGTCACCTCACAGCAGGAAGGCTCCTGGTTACCCCCAGCCGAGGCCTTTCTGTGTCTAGTTTACATGTTCTCACTGTACCTTACTGTACATTATGTTAGATAAATGCCATAGAAATGCCTACAAATACAAATGTTTTGTTTTAAATCCATGGGTGCTTGCTCGCAGAGTTTTTTTCCTTCCCATTTCCTTTCTTTGCCTTGTTGTCAAAGTGCCACAGGATAAACTTCATTGCAAACACTTTGGAACTGTGCACCGTGCAGGACCCGGGCCTGTATAAACTCCCTGTAGTGGTTTTTATTTCTCCGCGGTGCTGCTAATTGCTTGTTTCCCTGAAAACAAGTCCTTAGATTTCACTGCTTTGATCTCTTGGCCTCCGAGGCCCAAAGGTTTTGAGGACACTATGCTGGGAGGAATTTTTTACTTAGAGTGAGGAAATGAAGGATAAAGTAGTTGAAAGCCTTTATCACAGTGTAACAGAGAAATAATAAATTATAAAAGCAAGTATTTACTTTCTTTTGATAACAACTGTACTTGAAGCTGACAGGGAAGAAGTCTCCAGTGAGTAATGTGCCGTAAAAAAAGACACAAAATGAAAAAAATACTCTGGCCAGAAGAAAGGAAGTCATTAAAAAAAAGCCAATGTTTTTCCACAAATGGGTTCAACATGTAAGAGAGGCGTTCCCCAGCAGCCAAAGATGGTACACGTATGTTCCAGATTTGTTTTATCTGTCCATCACACTCCAGTTCACAAAGATGAAGAGACCCAAAAGATGGACTGGAATGTAGTGCACCTTAAAGTTGATTTATTCAACATTGCCACAGCTGTTTTTCTTATATTTGACAAAGAAAGATCCATTTTAAAGAAATCATCTTTAGATGAGGTCGCCCAGGGTAGAGGCAGGTCTTTGGGTCAGATTTGGGACAATAGAATAAGATGATGTAAGGACAGAAATGAGGAAAATATTACTGAGTAGTTATCTTTTTTAAATACATATTTTC